>JAQGBT010002046.1:0-26612 GCA_034698585.1 Disparrhopalites patrizii
AAATTTCTCCACACCCGTATCGGAGGTCCAGGGAGCATTCTGTTAACGACGATAATTCCTCTCTTGATCCCGTTCGCCGCCACGCACATGGGTCTATCGCAGTCTCCGGGAACATCCGGACACTTCCCGCAAAACACGGATAATGTCCAATATTGTTCGATTTTAAATTTGTAGTGGCACGTCCTTCTAGTGGCGGCGTCGGAGAAGCATTCACGGAAACATTCGTCATCAGGTCTGAGCCCAGTATTATTGAAACTTCCCCCTGAAACAGAGATGTTTATGGTCGGATTTTGATGGTGGGATTTTTGTTCTTGCGAGCTAACTGACTATAGAGAAAAAAAATAAAATTGGTTGACCAACCTCCTTGGCTCGCCGCCAGCCATTGATCGGAATTAGCAAATGAGTCCGAATAAAGTGGATTATCTTGAGCTTCAACGCACATTATGGCCAGCAGATACAAAAACCCCAATGATTTCATCACAAGTGGATATCCGGCACCACAATAGCGTTGCTTCAGCATTGCCCTTTTTTACTATAGTAACGACCCGTTCCAAGAAAATTCTCCTTCTCACTTTACTGATCAAACTAATACAAGGCACCGCGTTTCCTTGTAGTCTTTTGGAAACAACAAATTCTTTTGGGAAAGAAAGACAGTTGAGACAGCGAATTTTGCAATCAAACAATAATATAAATATTGCGAATTTCGGCTAATGTTGTGACAATATAAAAAAGTGGTTGCTCATTCAATAGCAATAATTTTGCATTTCAGCACCAGAGCCTTGGGAACTTCAAAATTTATTACGTTTTTTTATACAAAATTAGTGGAGTACGATAAACCACGCTTTGGGAATTAATGTTAATTCGCAATAAAAATTACATCTTCTACATTGTGCATTTAGTGGGTCATTTAGTTTTTTTTATCGAATATAGGTGGAATGTTTATAGCTTCTGTGGAAGCAGCTGCCACGTGTTTATGCCGTGATTTGTTGAAAATAATTTACGTGTAACCAGCGTGATAAGTTAGGTGGGTTAAATTTAGGATGAGTTTTTTATTTACATCTGGTTCCGTTTGTTATGTGCTCAAGCGTTTACATTTTTCAATTAGAAGGCCATATGGAGAAATGGATTGCCATGACACATCAATCGAATCACATTAATAGATCCAATAAAAGATGTGATTCACTTCATCAAAAATCAAAACTAATTATTTTTTACGGTAATTTTTTAAGGACACTGGATTTATTCGAACCAAGTTTTAGAAACACTGGAGCTGATATAAACAATATACAAGATAAAATTTAAAAAAATGAAAGCTTGGAAACTCCAAAGATTATAATTTTTTATTTTAAAAAATATTTAAAAGAAAGTGGACTCAAAATCCAAAAAAAATACCAAAAAAAATCAAAATATTGACAAATAAATTCAATGCAGCATTATTGGTATTGATTCCGAAATAATGTTGTTCCTTGAATACAATTTAATTATAATTGAATACAATAGCATTAAAAAATTCAGAAGAACATGATATTTTGGGTCAAACGTATAAATTTACTGCAAAAATTGATAATGCTTTAAAAAATCATGCATGCAGTTCGTTCTAATCTTAGAACCACCTTCATATTTATTCTTTTAGTTGTTCTAATAAGAGGCTAAAAATTTAATTGTCTTCGGTCCTGGCTAACTTTCAACGAACAACGTCGAATGGAAGCACGGAATAGCTTCAATGATAGCGACGTCCCACATACACATCCAACGGAAGCGGGCCGTCAATGGGGCTGATAATAAATGCACAAACGTTAGCATATATGACCCTTAGCTCCACCAAAAACGACCAACTTATTTGCGTTGATCACTTTGCCGGCTCCATCGAGAAATCGATCCGGGTTGAACTTGTTGGGATTGCGCCAATGACGTGGATCCCGATTGTACGCATGCGCATTGTAGGCTGAAAACGAACCCCATTAGATTACATACAATTTTCAACTAATCGCGGTCTAACGTTAGCCATTCCTCCCGAGCAGTAGATTTCCTTTCATATTCGTGTATATACACACCACAGTGAACTCTCGCTACATATAGCAACCCTGAAGGGACGGGCAAAATGCTATTGTTTATAAATATTGTTGTTTAGTAACAAAAATTATTTTCTCAAAAATCCCAGAGCAATTAAGAGAGAAATTAATACAGTTCCGATAATTTTAACACTGAGTTATTTCTGATTGGAGAAACTTGCGGAAAATATCCAATTTATTAAAAAATATTAGCCGAACTTGGCCATTTTCATTTGACTGTAAAATTCAATTTGTTTGAACATGCCTCTGACGTTTTATTTTAATTGAAGTTTAAATAGCACAGTTACTATATTCCGTGTAAATTAAGCTGACCAGATTTTCTTGCGTGAAATATACGACTATTTATCAAAATTTCAAAATTCTGTAAAAATGCAAATTTATATTTGCATAAACTATATATACTATATATATTACTATATATATTAATATTAATGTAGTTCTAGAACTACATTGTTCTAGAATGCTTGTTCCAATATTATGTTTCTTTTATGATAGACGCGAGTTGTTACAAACGACGACTGATGATGTGGAAGATCATGTTTTGTAAATAAACAGATTAATGGATAAAATTACTTTGGTAAATTAAATTGTAACTTGTGCATATGAGTAGTCATTTGCAGAGATGGCCAAAATACTTTAGTTTCAAATATTAATTACAAAATACAAAAATACATTTGAAGGCTTTAATTACAAATTATCAATTGCATTCGGCTGCTTACCAAGTATTTAATCACAAATTTAAAAAAAAATGTATTTTCAGTCTAACGCAAAATACAAATTACAAAATACATGAGTATAGCTATAGTAATGTATGCAAACATACGTATTTTAATTGCCAAATTCAAATAATTCTATTTAAAATTTCGTATTTTAAATAGAAAATACAAATAATTGTAATTAAAATTGAGTATTTTTAATAAAAAATATAAATAATTCTATTTAAGGTATGTATCATGTGTTTATTTGTATTTTAGAGCACATAACCAATAAATTACAAATTATAATTTGCTTTGGTGCACTTTTAAATTGTAAAAGACAGCAAAATACTGCCGAAAAATCCCGTATATTTAAATACAAATTACAAAATTCATGTACAAAATATTGGTACAATCACAAACTTATATTTTCAATACGTATTTCAAATACTTGTAATTTAAATACAATAGTTATGTTATGTATATTTTGGTCATCTCTGGTTACTTGTCAGCACGTGCTTTCTAATTGCTAAGGTTTTCGTCAGCACTTTCTGACAATGCTCACTAATCTTATTAAATGCAAGACGTAATATTCGCATATGTTGCGTTGTGATCGAATTTAATGTAATGATGTTATTGTATAGTTAATTCGTTAATTGTGATCATAGCTAAATGAAGACAGTTTGCTTGGCTGTAGAAATTAATTGATGAGAGACGATTGAGTTGAGATGATAAGAAGTTTTAGCTCCAACCTGAGAATTGATGAAGATTCTCACTGAAATTGATAGACTTTGATTGATATTTGTTTGACTTCGATGTAAAATAAATAGCTTTGTATTATTGTACTAATAATTGCTGCTGAATCCTTGTTTTGGTATTTTTTTCTCGAAATAACTGTCAAGATCATCATCAATGTCGTGTGATGAATTAAATCAGATGAAACAATTTTTTTTATTTACTTATGTTCTACTGCATTTTATAAATTCGTGTATCTATTCGTCGTCGAATTTTCTACAATTAATAGGATAAAAAGCGAGAATTTTTCCAAGAGCATATAAATTAATCTTTCAAAAATATATTTGTCTAATTTAAATTGTTTTCATATTCACAATGCAAGCCAATTTATTTTCAACTATATAGTATAATCATTATTTGACAAGATTAAGGCATAATTTGACTGCGTGTCCTTGAAGCGATTATAAAGTGTACAAGGGAAAGTTCCGTATCAACAAGCAACTTTATTACTGTTGAATTGACACTCTAATATCTACACTACGAAAAGTCATCAAAGTGCCATTAATTTAGACTTTCTCTTGCATTTCAAAACATTCCATGCAGCTTATAGTTAAATCATTTTTATATATATTTTGGTGTTCTTCTGATTGCAATGAAAAAGTATAAATGATACAAAAATTAAGATGTACTATATAAGTCAAATGTTATTATATATAGTCCTGGAAAGAGCCATGGAAATCCGCCTACATCGTCTGGATCCGCTGTTGGAGATGCCAAGTCGTGATTTCAGAAAGCGTACGGGCGACAGGTACCGGAACAGAGATTTGTGCAACACTCTTCGTCCTCGTAGCATCGAAAGCCAGGCAGAAGGCAGAAGTACCCATACTGTCTCTTTGTACGTATGGCCTTCCCAGCAGCGAATTGTATGCTGTTGGCAACCAGGAAAATGATGCAAAACGAAAAGAAAATTTGGAGTCTGGAAAACGAGACAATAAATACAAAATAATTTTAATTTCAAAATTTTTCTTCCAAACTAAACTGAGCGTTTTAGAGAGAATTTATTGCATTTTAAGCTGAATGGTTGATCCAGAATATTTATTATTTTAAGCTGGATGGGTTGTCGAGAAAATTTAGAATTTTAAGCTCAATGGTTTATCTAGAAAATTCAGAATTTAAAATGTAGCGCTCTACAAACAAAAGTTTATTCGTTACTTCATGTTTTGGTCTGAGCGGAGATTTTCGAAAATGTGGATGCGTTAGGTGCTTCAAATTTTTTTAGTATGTGTGACGTTCTAAAAAATTTCCTTCGGCCGGAGCAAATCCGTGATTTAGTCGTCTTCGAATGAGTTCTAATTGACAGGCGAAAGTCCCAAGGAAGAAATTTTCCCAATATGCACGCATGGAATTTAGAAACGTAATCTAGCTCCACGGTCTATCGTAATTTATAATGGAAATATAAAACACGTGTGTTGACAAAAAAAAAGAGAAAATCCATTGTTGTATTTATTTGTTGTAATTAATGTCTTCGTAATGTACAAAAGTCCAATTTATAGCCGTACTTGATCGTATACAGCAATATCTTTGTAATGTTCTGGAATGTAATTAATTTTGGTTCTTACCCTTTTATGTACAACAGTTTACGAGATAATTTAAATAACTCAGAAAAATAATTGTCAAAAGAGACAGCAGTGTTTTTGTTTATTAAAGCCGAATATGCATATGTAATAAATAACATGATGATTAAGGCATTTAGCCCATTTTTTGGTAAAATAATTTAATCGGATTGTACGCTTACAAAATTTTTTTTATGTAAGTTTATTCCTAGAATCTGTTCAAAAGTCGTTTTGAGCAAGAAATTTCCAAATGGGTTTGCTGAGTAAAAAGTAAATTTAAGAACAAAAATTTCTGATAGACGCTTTTATTTAAAATTTAAAATCAGACAGAAAATTACCAAATTTACGTTTCGCAATTGGATTTTCAAATTTACTTCTATACTTATGTTCGAATATAAAAATGCTTGCAACTTGTGCAGATTCTGCAAACATTATAGCGGTCATCATATTATTATATAGTTATTATATATTATACATACTGTGGAGTCTCTATAGAACAACCCTGAAGGGAAAGGCATAAAATATTGTTATAGCGAAAAGCTGTTACATATACATATATAGAACATTAAATATGAACCTTGCATTTACAAGGGGCTGAAAAAATAATGTTGTTACAGAGAAATGTTGCTATAAAGAGACTTGTTATTGAGAGACACCACTGTATTGATATATTATTATAGTTATTACACGTATCTGATTATAGTTTACTCTCTCAAGAAATTTTCTTTATAAAATCCGTTCAAATATTTTCATTCTCTATACCGATTATTGCCATAAATAATTTTTTATAACTTTCCCGGAATTTTTTTTTTTGAAAAACAGTTAACTCTCTCTATAACGGTATAGCAAAAACCACCTGAATTTAATCGTCATAGAAAATAACCGGCATAAGGAATAATACAAGATCGTTATAGGAAAAAAACATTTAATGGCGAGAGATTCAAAATCAAAGAAAAACCGGTATAGGGAGGGAAATATGCAAAGGATTGGTCTAAAATCGCTATAGAGAAGAAGGCTAAACGGCAGGGAATTCAAAGCTAGTGCAAAAATCGTTATAGAGAGACAAGTACAGTGGATTATCTATATAACAACTCTGAAGGGAAGAGCGAAAAATATTGTTACAGAGAAAAGTTGTTGTATAGAACATGACATATGTACAGACATACATATATAAGACATATGTATATAACATATGTAGCTTATATGTACGAAGGGCGGAAAAAATAATGCTGTTATATAGAAAAATTGTTATAAAGATACTTGATGTATAGAGACTCCACTATATGGAAAGGCGTGGCCTAAAACCGTTATAGAGACAGCGGCTGAATGGTGGGGGATTCAAAACTGTTATAGAGAAAACTGTTATGGAGTGTGAATTTATCATGGTAAATGTCTCGGGCGGGTTTGTGAAAATCGTTATAGTGCGAAAACATCATAGTTATAGGGTGGTACGTTATAGAGAGAGTCGACTGTACAGCAGGAGTAACAATGTCCAAAAAATTCCAGAAAGCGCCAGTTGAAATGCAGAAATGGCTCATTTAAAGGGAACTTTACGGCAAAATCCCCAGCACATCTTGCTGCAGCACTCCACGTGATGGGCGCATTGCATTCCCTGGACAAAACAAGTGAAGCCCGGCGACACCGGAGCGCCTTCCGTATTCCAGATGCTGGTAGACATCACCATGACAGCCATCAGAGCAACTATGAATCTGCGTACAATGCAAGAATATGGATGAGCTTGAACATATCTCGTTTTTAAATTAACGTTTTAAATAAATTCGCATTTTTTCGGGTGATATAAATGTCTATATAAATGTTACCTCATTCTTTAAAATGGAAAGCCTCCAAAAACTTAAAACAATCCCAATGGCAACCGTTTACAAATCAGATGGTTTCCGTATAAAATTGGACGGCGAAATTTTCCAGACAATTTTCTTGGTGCATGTAAGGACATGAACAAAGCTATAATTGTAAGTTATGGGAGACAATTTACATACGAAAATAAAGAGACAAAATTGTAACAACGACATTTTTATTGCATATTATTAAGAATATTATGATGTGAATTTGTATAGGAGCTGTTAAGATTTTAGTTCCGCTAAATGGCTTGCAGTAAATGAGACCATTTGTCGTTAATTTCAAGGGTATGGAAAGAATTAGTTTTCGGAAGGACTTTTTTAGTGGACGGCTGGGATTGCTTTCAGAAATTAATTATATATAGTATACATGTATTAACAAGGTATGACATCCGAATCGGTATTCGAATTCAAATCGGAATTATATTCTTATTTTTCAGTATTTCAATCGGAATTAGTATCCATATTTGCGCCGGAAAAATATTTTAATTGGAATTTATAATTACAAATACATTCGAAATTCAAATTCGTATTCAAAAATTGACATTTGGATTCCGATACTTTATTGATATTCAATTTCCTTCATTGTGTTGCTAATTCCCGCCTTCGGACAAGTTTTTTTTGCAAAATCAAGGAATTGTAGCAATAATGTTTCCAATTGACAGTAATATAACTATTTTGTCCGTAAAAGCATAGATTTTGCGCCAAAAAAGAGTTGCGGAGTCGACTTATAATTTTGTGTATTCATTTTGAGTTTATTTTTAGCTACAAACGCCATATAGCAGTACAAATAAATTTTTAAAAGTATTCGAAAAGTATTTGAATACGTATTCATATCTCTGAGTATTTGAATAAAATTGTATTAGAATTAGAATTCATATTTGAGATATCCGAAATTTAAATTTGTAATCATAAATGGGAAAAACACGTATTTTAATTCGAATTTTAATCCATATTTTTTCAGATGTCATTCCTTGTGTATTAATATATACATATATTATATATCAAACGTATGAAGTGTAACTAAATTTGTATGAGCCAAATTTGTTGCCAAATAATAATATTCGGCAATAATCATAATATTCGGGTGAAACTTTAAAATATGTCAAAATTGAAGCATGTTCGTACTTTTATTATTCATGTACATATATAGACTTGTAGTATAGACAAAAAAATGGGGCTGGGTTATTTGAAGGGAACCATTCGACAATATCCCCAACAGACGCGACTGCAGCAATCGGTGTGATGACCGCATTCCATTCCACCGCCTAAACACACAGGATCTTGTGGAGCTCCATCCGCATTCCAAGTGGTGGACACCAGAAGAAGAGCCACCAGGACAAATTTGAGCAATCTGTGCGCCGCACGAGAAAGTAAATGGAAATTTCAAATTTTAATTTGCCGGAGAAATCTACAGCTAATAGCGTGTAATTATTCCTAAATTATGTTCCAAATTTGGAAAGCGTTACCTCATTTTGCGCAGTGCAAAAGCAGAGAGAATCTCCAGCAATGACTTTTGGAAGGAATATAAACCGGATGTTTACCTTGTCCTTCTTGACGTAAATAAACGAGTGAGGGAATGATAGCCGAATTACAAATAAACATTCAAGGACAATTGTGGCAATCTCAATTACATTTTAGTGGCAATATTGTATCACATTGTCTTGTTTGTCCGTAGCGCTTGCTAAAATTTTTGTCACTAATATTCACGCTCCATTTTGTGGGACCTCGTACACAATGGATGAAATGAGCCATTGTTTTAATTTGCATAGAAAAAAAACACGCTTTCGTATTACCGTCGCCTCTCTCTATAATGGTTCCCCTTAAATCAGCAAATGTTCCCCGTTTTAAACGAGAAACCGGCATATAGAGAACTGAAATGTCTATGTTAACAATTGGAGAAAGTTTTTGAGGGAAGAATTTTCTGCCACCGTTACAGAGAGAAAACCATTATACGGGAGCCCGTTACAGAGAGGCTCGACCGTAATTTCCGGAAGGGCTGAAACATGTGTGTTTCTGGGTTTTAAAACAAAATTGCCACTTGCAGTCGATCCTCGCTATGGAGAAAAACATTTAATGGCGGGGGATTCAAAGTCAAAGAAGAACCGATATGTATACGGAGAGAAATATGCGAAGGATTGGCCAAAAACCGTTATAGCGAAGAAGGCTAAACGGCGAGGGATTCAGAGCTGGTGCCAAAACCGTTATAGAGAGATAAGTATGCGAAGGCGTGGCCTAAAACCGTTACGGGGAGAGAGGCTGACTGGCGGGGGATTCAAAACTTTTCCGTTATTTGTACAGGAAAAACTGTAATATAGAAAAATGTTACAGAGAGTGAATTTATCATAGTAAATCTCTCGAGCGGGTTTGCGAACTCTGTTATAGTGCAAAAACCGTTATAGGGAATCCCGTTATAGAGAGAGTCGACTGTAATAATAATTCTGTAATCTTACCTATTTTAATTAATTTAAGCACCAGTTGTTTTCCAGATAATGATAATACTGTAAAAAAAATATGATTACTGGCAAGCTTCGGAATATACACTAATTTAATAAATGGATATAATCAAATAATAAATGTTTACTATTTGTATATGTGTTAAGTTATTATACACATATCATTATGTTACAGTCGACTCTTCCTATAACGGGCACCTGTATAACGGTTTTCTCTGTATAACGGTGCCATAAAATGCTCTCCTCAAAAAGCTTTCTCCAATCGTTTTACGTAGAAATTTCTCTTCTCTATAATGGTTTTTCGCTATACAGTGGAGTCTCTTGCTAACAACTTTTCTATATAGCAACATTATTTCTTCTGCCCTTCGTACATACAAGCTACATATTTTATGTACCATATAAAAACTTTTCTGTGTAACAATATTTTTCGCTCTTCCCTCCAGAGTTGTTATAAAGAGACTTCACTGTATTGGAGAAAAGTTGATTTAAGGGGGAACTTTATAGAGAGAGAGAGTCGACTATATAGGAACAAAGTTTCTGCTTTGCTTTTAAAAAATGAAAGTTTATTAGCCCATTTTGAGTTTTCCGAAAACAAATAGGCTTAGCGTTTATAAACATCAATTTTTTGTAACAAAATATGCAGAACATAAACATTTGGTTGGTCCTATTCATCTTGACAAAAAATGTTGAATTGAGTTTCAATACTCAATAAGTGCATACATATAAGAGCGATTGTTCAAGCAAACTTCAAGTTTTATGCAAAACAAATCTATTGTGAAACATTCCTATATATGTGCGTATAATATGTACACTTCTAGATTATCAGATGAATACATTTTACATCTGTGAATATGATCATATTGAAAGTGAAATTGAATTTCTAAGACCAGTTGAGCTTCAAACTGCTGTGGAAATTGACTACAGTCGACTCTCACTATAACAGCACCCTATCTGAGCATGAAATTGTGCTGCTATAGTGAGATGCTGTTATAGAAAACATAGCAAAATAATAATAATATTGATTAATTAACAGCAATTTCAGATATAGTATTGATAATTTGATAGATGATTTCAATATTTACGCAATTTTTCCAAAATGAAGAATTTTTGTTGAAAAAAGAATAAAATTGCAATATTTTTTAATTGAAGTGCTGTTATAGAGAAATAGTTAATTTTAAAGGGGTATTTGATCTTATTTGAATGATGTTATAGAAAAACAATGCTGTTATAGTGAGGGAAATGTGGTCTATAGGGAAGGGAAAACCCTGCTGTTATAGGGAATGTGTTGTTATTGCAAGTGCTTTTATAGAAGGAGCCGTTTACTTGATAAAGCTCTCGGGGAGATCCCAGGCTGCGGTTATAGTAAGAGTGCTTTTATAGAGAGGACTGTTATAGTGAGAGTCGACTGTATTTAAATGCTTTTCAAAACATATCAAGCAACTCGAATAATCCTGCATTAAAAACCAATTCGTCTGTCTTGCACAAACTATGTATGTATATACGTACAATTATAGACATATATATACCTATACGCATGTACATATATGTATTATAGGAACATAAAATATCCAAATGAATAAGGTAAAGCAAGAATAGCTCTATTTTTAATAGTTTTTCTATATCCATCGTGCGTGTATAGAAAAAACAAGTATGTATATGCAAATGCTCGGGAAACCGGTTATCTTCCATCACTCGCCATTACAGATGCATAATGCGTATGTTTATATGTATATAATATACACCCATAGGAGTTACATGCAGACCCAATGATCTAACAAAATACTGACTCATTACCTAAGACAAAAGTTGCTCAATCGTCAACAAAGAGAAGGGACGAAATAAAAAAAGACATTTTTACTACAAATTATTGCCTTTTGCACCTGTAATCTTTTCCGTGTACCTGGATAACCTTTCAACTATATGTATGTATATGTACGTGTAAAATGTGTGTATAAAATTCACTTTCTTGTGGCCAGTTCAACTAATGATCATGACTTGCCCTCCACGTGACGAGCCAGCCCATAAAAAATCCTCTTGTTGCCCCATTCTGCATTGTAGTTCTGTACCATTCATGAAAGGCCCTACCAACACACTGAACTTGACATTGTCGATTGTCGTATAGCAATAGCTCGGCACAAAAACAGATATAAATAGTCGCATAAAAAAACAAGGAATTACCTTGACCAACGTCAACATGCCCAATGGAATCTTTATCTTTTGGGGAATTTTTCAGTTGGTTTTTTTGTGTCCGTCCAATAGCAAGTGTCTCGTGGATTTTCTAAATTTGTGGTAATTATTAATAGTTTTTAAAGCACTATTTATATACTCTTTTGCATTAATTATTCCAGACAGCATTAATAGTTCCTCCTGCGTTAATATTCCTAAACTGTAATTGAATATATTCCCTAAATTTGTGCTAATATTCCCAAATTTTAATTCAAAAACATTCCTAAAATTTGCGTTAGTTTGCCAAAATTCCCTTGAAAAATATTCCCTTTTGCGCTAATATTCCCAAAATTTTAATAAAAAAATATACCTTAAATTTGCGTTAATACATATGCTCAATATACAATTGAAATATAATCCCTAAATTTGCGCTAATATTCCCAAACTCCAATGGGAAATTATCTCTAAATTTGCGTTAATATTCGCAAACTTCAATCGATAAATATTCCCATTTGCAATAGTATTCGCAAACTTCAATTGAAAAATGTTCTCTACATTTCCGTTAATATGCTCAAACTTTGATTGAGAATATTCCCTAAATTTGGGTTAATTTTCCAACGCTTCAATTAAAACATATCACCTAAATTTCCATTGAAAAATATCGCGTTAATATTCGCACGCTTCAGTTACAAATATTCCTAATTACTAAATAATTAGTCGCTAATACATATATTGCCAATTGCCAGCTGTTTTTTAAATCTATAAATGTATGTACATACATAAAATTAAAATTTTTAAATTAAAAAATATATATATTCCTTGAATAAACATAAAATTATTACCATTTTTAAATATTCCCCGAATAAACATAAAAATATTACCATTTTTAAATATTCCCAGAGTAAAAATATTACCATTTTTAAATATTCCCAGAATAAAAATATTTTCTTTTAATATTCCCAGAATAAAAATATTTTCTTTTAATATTCCTTCAATAAAAATTAAAATATTTTAAAGTTTAAATATTCCCTTGAATGAAAAAAACATTAACAATTTAAGTCCAAATTGCATAAAAAATAAATTCCAGGTGCGAGGAAAACATGGAAAAGTCCGGGGGGAAAGAGAAGCGAGAAAAATCCGTGTTGGGGACGTTCCTAAAAAAAGCGTATCTCCGGAATTTGTTGAATGGCAGTGCCCTAAAGAAACTGAAGGTCCACCTTGTCGTCATGGCCCTCTTCATCCCTTTGTCCTGCGCCCTGGCCCTAATCTTCCCCTTCGTCCTCTGCGTCTACCTCTTCCGCTATCTCCTCTTCCACCTGGCCTGGCGCTGTCACCCGCGCTTGGGGAAAATGCTCTCCACGCGCAGCGCCCTCATCGCCACGGACTGGCCCTACGACCAGCCCCTCTTCAACCTCCTAACCATCCTCATGGTCCAGGAGCCCCTCACGCTCTCCAAGGGCCGGCAATTTCTCCAGCACATCCTGGACCAAAAGTCCACGGACAACGACTCCCTAAAATACCCCGAATTACGCCAATACGTGTCCAAATGCCTGGGATTTACATTCTGGAAACAAGATCCGGATTTCGACCTGGACAATCATTTCGGGGAACTTCTAGTGTCCAGCACGAGCCTGGAGCCAGCCAATAGGGAGCTCCGCCAAATTTTGAATCAACTCATTACCCGGCCATTCCCGGAGCGTCGGAGTCCTTGGGAGGTCATTTTGGTGAGGGCTTCGGACGGCTCGGGGCAAACGCTGATCCTCTGGCTCTGGCATCATTGCCTTTACGACGGATTTGCGACCATCCAGCTCTTCGCGGAGATTGTGAGTAATAATATGAAGACGGACGTGAAGCTTGAGGAGGCCAAGGACAGCGATCCCTTCCGGAGTTACTCGAACCGGCAGGAGGAGTTTGGGAAGTACCGAGCCCAGCATTATGGGAGTTGGTGGAAGATTTTGAAATTTGGACTTACGGCCCCGTACGAGCTGGTCAAGGCCAATGTGGAGGCGTACGACCCGATTCGGTCCGACTCCTGGCATCTGCCCGAGAAGGAACTAAGGAGGGAGTGGTGGACGGCGAGTGCCGGGGAGGAGATTGATATTGGGCTGGTTAAGGAAGTGAAGGAGAAGTTTGGGGTGAGTTTCACTGCCGTTCTTACGGAGGGAATGACGGCGGCGGCGAGGAATTTGATGCTCAAAAATCCAAGGAGGGAACTCCCGAGGAAGATCAGCGCCGGATTTCCCTTGCCCATACCAAGGAATTCCCATAAGCTGAGGAACTACTGGTAATTCTAATATATTAATACTTTTATTGAAATTAAAAGCCTTTGGAAATTAAATGTCTCTGTACAGTCGACTCTAATTGTAACAGCGCTCTACCTCGACATACAATTGTGCGTCTATAGGCAGATCCTGTTGTAGAAAATCGGGAAAAAATAATAATAGTAATTAAGCAAGACTAATTCCAGGTAAAACATAGCTACAGTCGACTCTTGCTATAACAGCACCCTATAAGGCATCAAATTTCGCTTGTTAATCCGAAAAACTGTTATGGAGAACAGACATTTCTGTGTTAACAAATGGAGAAAGTTTTTGAGGGGAGCATTTTTTGCTGCTGTTATAACGAGAGTACTGTTATGCAGGGGACTGTTATAGAGAGAGTCGACTGTACATAATTTAATAAAATATATCAATATTTGCGTAGTTTTAGTTAAAACGTTTAAGTTTTGTTGCAGAAGGCATACATTCGTGCTATTGAAAAGTTCAAGTGCTTTTATAGAGAAATGTTAATGTCAAAGCGGTACTTGAAGTTGACTGATTGCTGGTATAGAAAGAAAATGTTGTTATAGTGAGAGAAATGTAGCCTAAGGGATTTAAAAATTCTGCTGTAATGGCTAAATGTTGCTATAGCAAGTGCTGTTATAGAAGGAGCTGTTTACATTATATGTAAAGCTCTGCTAGGGATCCCAGGATCCTGTTATATTAAGAGCGCCTTTATAGAGAGAGAGCTGTTATAGTGGGAATCGACTGTATAACCACTTTTTACAGCTATAAAATATTAATATGCTCAAAAATTTGTTCATATGGTTGTGCAGCCAAACATTTTTTAGATGTCGCCAAAACTTTTTGCGCGTACAATTAATCTCCTAAAAATGAGCTCCCATTTGTGCCGCAAACAGAGTTGACACAGTTTTTGCTTGTATATATATGTAACAACTTTCCTTATAACAACTTTTTCTCTATAACTTTATTTTTCAGCCTTTCGTATATATAGTGTGCATACCTATTAAACGTTCCATATACAGTCAATTCTCTTAACGGTTTAGCAAAAAGCAGCCAGAAAAACCGTTGTAACAAATAACCGGTATAAGATTAACCGTTAAAAAAGGGTTTTAATGACGGGGGATTCGAAATTACAGAAAACCCGTTATAGCATGTGAGGGCGTGACCCAAAAACCGTTATAACAAAAAGGAATTTATGGCGGGGGAAAGATAAATTTGAAAAAACCGGTATAGCTTGTGAAGGCGTGGTCGAAAACCCGTTATAGCAAAAAGGAATTTATGGCGGGGATTCAGAAATTTGAAAAACCGGTATAGCGTGTGAGGGCGTGGCCTAAAACCGTTATAGCGAAAGACATCTACTGGTCGGGGATTCAGACCTTCCCCGGTATAACGAAAAAACCGTTATAAAATAACCGTTATAGAGGAAGAGTTTAGTATTGAAATGGTCTCGGGGGGGGGTTTGTGAACACGGTTATAGTGCGAAAACCGTTATAAGGAGGACCGTTATAGAGAGAATTGACTGTAACAACTTTTTCTGTAAACAACCATTTTTGCTCTTCCCTTCAGGGTTGTTATAGCGAGAGTCCACTGTAGTAGAGTTTTTCAATAACGAGTCTCTTTGTAATAATATTTCTCCATAAAGTATTTTTTTCCGCCCTTTGCGTATACGAACACCCATATGCAATGTTGCATTTAACGATTTAACAACATTTCTCAGTAACAACACTTTTTACCCTAGCATTCAGTGTTGTTTTAGAGATACTCCTGTGTATATACAGTATAGTAATGTGCCTATTTAGAAGAATTGTTTGTATTAAAAAATCTAAGGTTCCACATTATGCAGGTAAAAATCCGTTTAATTCACGCTAAGTCTGCATAATCACAAAAGTGCCTGGAAAAACGTCTGCAAAAAAGTCTGGAAAATCACAAAAAAGAGTTTAAAATGCCAAATAAATAAATAATTGTAAAATAGATAACGCTTAAACATTTGTACATTTATAAATAGTAAAGAAAGGTTACTACTAAAACCTATTTTGGAGCAAAAATTTACAGACGCAAGAGTTGCCAAGAGTTATTCAGAAATGCTCGCCGTTGCGTGCGATATTCAAAAATCGCACAAGTATATTTATGTCATACAAGCATTTTATGCTTAACAAGCAAATATGCGCACTTGTATGTATATAATAAAAAAGTAAAAACTGAGCACCAAACGAATGCAAAACAATACCAAAAAATGGCAAAACGCATCTAAAAATGATACAACAAAGAGCTAAACTTGTCAAAAAAGTATGCCAATGCTAAAATGGCAAAACAAAAACAATTTAAATAAAACATTGTAAAATTGTGAAAAATCGTAAAAAAACGTGTACCATACTTAAAATTTGTACAACATGTAGATACGAATCAAGGTATGACATCCGAAAAAATATGAATTAAAATACGTGTTTTTGCTAATTATGAATACAAATTTAAATTTCGGATATCGAAAATATAAATTCGAATTCCAATACAATTTTATTCAAATATTCAGAAATATGAATACGTATTCAAATACTTTTCGAATACTTTTCAAAATTTATTTGTAATGGAATCTGGCATAGTGCAGCGTAAAATAAACGCAAAATCAATGGACGAAATAATAAATTGACTTTGCAGCTCTGATTTTGCAAAAATCGACGTTTGACGAACGAAATAGTTATATTACTGCCAATTGAAAAAATCATCGTTAGAATGCCTTGATTTTGCCAAAAACAAACTTGCGCAAAGGTGGGAATTAACAACAAAATGAAGGAATATTCGAATACCAATAAAGTATCGGAATCCAAATGTCAAATTTTGAATACGAATTTAAATTTCGAACGTATTTGTGCAGTGGAGTCTCTATATAACTACTCTGACGCGAAGGGTGAGAAATATTGTTACAGGGAAAATTTGTTACATAGAACGTGAAATATGCACGTTATATGTACGAAGAGCTGGAAAAATAATGTTGTTACAGAGAAATGTTGTTATAAAGAGACTTGTTATAGAGAGACTCCACTGTAATTATGAATTCCAATTAAAATATTTTTCGGACAAAAATATGGATAAAAATTCCGATTAAAATACCGAGAAACATGAATATAATTCTGATTTGAATTCGAATACCGATTCTGATGGCATACCTTGATACGAATAAACCCTAAAAAATTTCATTTGTTGGAAAAATATCTCGCAGGGCACTGACGACGGTGAATCTCCCTGTCGGCGAATCCGACCCGCTCAAGCGTCTGCGAATAATCGAGAAAAACCTGAACAAAGTCAAGCGCTCCACTGTGCCCATCATGTCCTTGGTGCTCCTCCCAATGCTCGGGGCACTCTTCGAAGGGCTGATGAAGCTCGTCTTTTCCAATCGGTACACTTCCATGATCGTCAGCATCATGCCCGGACCCAAGGAGAAGCTGAGGGACATCAACGATGAGTTCACAGTCCAGGGCATTGAATTCACCATCTCGTTGGCGCAGGGGAATACGGGTAACGCTCGGAGGCAATTTTAATTGATCAAGCAAAAGTTTTGAAATTTTATGGACAAATATATGGCTACGCTAGAAAACGATCGCCGTCTTTGATTATAATTATTAATATATTTGATTATAATAAGTAATGTTAATGCTTATTAATACTTATTATATGATATAATGTTATAAATACACTTGTATATAGGATTTGGAATATCAGCCTTAAGCTACAATGGGAAGATCCGGATCGTTTCCACCGTGGACAAGGGCATCAGTGAGGAGGAAGCCCATGCGCAGGAGATGGCCAATGACGTTCTCAAATCCATTCAAGACCTGTCGCTCCTCAGCGCCAATTCAGATATAGAGCTGGTATGACTTGTGGCCGAAATTTGTCACATTTATATCAAAATATTTACCAGACAAATTTTACGCCCGGTGAAAACGTATTTGTATTCTTTATCTATGCCAATTATTTATTTCTATAATATTTATTGACCTTATTTTTCCACCTGTAAATGCTTCAACTATACACCAGTAATAAAGGGAGTGTACAAAATATTTTTTGGCTGGTATTTTTGATCTAAAACAAGGCATTCGTAAGCGGAACGTTGTATGATTGTAATTCTAATTATTTTTTAATTATTATTTATTTTCATTCTTATTTTATTTGAAGCTAGAATATTTGGCATCCAATTACAGTGGAATCTCTTTATAACAACATTTCTATATAATAACAATATTTTTCCGTCCTTCGTACACCAAAAGCACACATTTAATGTTCGATGTAACCGCATATCTCTGTAACAATATTTTTTCCACAGTACAGTCGACCACAGTACAGTCGACAGACTCCGCAGTATGTACGTCATATGTTCACATATCCCGTGCTTGTACAAATTTGGTGCAAGGCTTCGCACTTTACATGTGTTTTGAATGCACTTCGGTCATTTATCAGGAAATAATATCTCTGCAGGAAATTTCCTTGAATGGCACGTACCGTGGAGTCTCTGTACAACAACTTACATTGCAGGACGAATAATGAGGTTATATAGAGAAATATTGTTACATAGAACATGCATAGTTTTAGGGCAAAATGATTCTAATGTACATAATGGATCAATGCTACGGGGGAATGAAAAATCTTGTTATAAGGAAAACGTTGTTATAGAGAAGTTTGTTATAAAGATACTTTATTGTAAATCACACATACATATTGCCCTTGTAGACACAGCAAACTTCTTCTCGTTCGTAAGTCCTGCGTCGACTCGCACATTTTTTTTCGGATATTCTCACGATACGGACAGGAGCAACGCCTACGTCATATGCTATATGCATATCTTTAAAATACAGAGTAATACAGTGGAGTCTCTCTATAACAATTCTTTGTATAACAACTTTTCTGTATAACAGCATTATTTTTTTCGCCCTTGTTGTACACATTTTATGTTCTATATAAAAACTTTTTTCTGTAACAATATTTTTTACACTTCCCTTCAGGGTTGTTATAGAGAGACTCCACTGTAAATATACACAACGAAATCATGCCTTTTTTTTATATAAAAAATTGTGTTGATTAGCTCGGAAAAAATTGCTGTGCAATTTGTTGTCTGTGTGAAACAATTTACGAATTGCTTACACAAAAGATTTTTCTTGCTCATAGAAAATTTGTAAAAATTAGATTATTTGAAGAACATATAAGATGTTATAAGAAATGCAAAATTACGCCTTATGCATATAAAGAATCCAAAATTTAAATTGTATTTCTGTATTCAAAAACGTATTCACATCAATGCAAGTAGAGTTTAATTTTTGACGACTTAAAACGTATTGGACTAAATTTTATTATTAAATTAAGTTTAAAACTTCATATTTTTTTAACTATAAAGTAAAATTCTTTCACAAAAATAAAATATAATTTGGCTGTCGCTCACGAGAATCAGCATTAATAAATATGCGCATTAGCTACTTTTTCCGTATGCAGAATTTCCGGAAATGTGCAACGTAGCTGCAATCAGTAACGCCTTTGGATTGAGCAAAATCAGCCACAAACTCGGTAGCCGTTGGTGGCCTTCAAATTTATGGAGAATGCATGCCTTCATTCCTAATATTGCCTAACATTACACGTCGTTTGCAAAAATAAAAAAACACGCGACCGTAAATATGGCATTGCGTTAACACTCGTGAAAGAACTTTATTGTGAGTCCAATAAGACTTCCCACGATAATAAATTAGTGGTAGGAAAAAGGAACTCAAATTGTCTCCGTAATTTCCTTGTCAAACAATTTCCACTTAAAGTGTCCTTGCTAACGTTCGTTTCGCAATAGGAAATCCACCAAATAATTCTCGTAAGTGCAAATTTGATTATGCATGCAAGTAATGGGCACTTTGCGGAATGCAATGGCTTGTGGCTATCTTCTTGGAATATTTTACTGTGCAGTTCTATGCGAGTCAAGCACGGGAAAATTTGGCAAATATTTCCTTGCGAGGAACTAAAGTAATTTTTTAATAAGAAATATTTTGGAAAGTAAAAATTGTGAGGGAATTCCGTTAAAATGTGTTCACATTAAGGATTGTCGAGTCAAATTTCTGTCTTTAGATTTGTTTTTCTTCTGAAAAATGAATATAGAAAAATTTTAAACACGGTCTGGTCTTCTTTTGAACTAAAAACAAAATAATTGCAAAGCACAAAATTTTTGTTTAGAAGCACTTAACGACCAAATTCGAATTTACGCTCAAATCTGAATTTGCATAGAAACAATATTGCAATCGCTTAACCAAATACACTGACATTGTAAATTTTATGTATTATTGAATCTGCGAGCAAATGTAGTTGAAAATTTGATGGATTTTTAAATCAGCGAATAATTTTAATTGCAAATTTTATGGATTCTTGAATCTGCGAAAAATTTAAGTCACAAATTTTATGGATTTTCGAATCCGTAAAAAATGGATGTAGCAAATTTGATTAATTTTTAAATCCGTGAAAAATGTATAGTGCAAATTTTATGGATTTTTGAATCTGTGAAAAATTTATGTTGCCAGTTTTATGGATTTTTGATTCCGTGAAAAATTTAGCGTGCAAATTTATTGGATTTTTGAATCGGTAAAAAATTTATGTTGCAAAATTTATGGATTTCAAAATCCCGGAAAAACGTATGGTGCTTTAATGGATTTTTGAATCCGTGAAAAATCTAAGAAGCAAATTTTACTTTAAATTCTTGTGGCAACATTTATGTTACATTTTTTGGTGAAATTTCGCGTAGAACAATACAATTCCCTGGCAAAATAAAGTCAATTATAGTGATATATTTAGGGGATTTAGACTTCGTTGCACGTCCAGTTACAAAAGCCTTGCCGAAATGTCGAAGCAGATAGTGGAAATCCCGCGAAATAAATTCAAACTCGTGATAGCCCGACTGCGGATACTCCTGATAATTGCGCTGAGCCTCTGCATCGGGCCATTTTTAGTGTCCCTCTTCCTCCCAGTGTACATCTTCCGCCTCCTGATCTTCCACCTAACCCCCCGTCTCCGTCCGGATCTGGGCAAGATGCTGTCCTCCCGGAGTGCCCTCTTCGCCTCGGACGACATCTACCACCGCCCGCTCTGTACGGTCGTGGGCGAATTCATCACGGAAGGCTCCCAGCCCTTGTCCGACGTCCAGAACATAATTTTTCAACGGTGGATTGACTCAAAACAATCCACGGGGGAGCCGTTGTACCCGGAACTTGCCCAATACGTTTCCTATTACATGGGCTTTGCCTTCTGGAAGTCGGATAAGACATTCCGGATTGAAAATCATGTGAAGCTCCACCCTGGCGGTTCCGAGCCTGTGGCGGAACTGGATCTTACCAGGTACCACAGATGGCCAAACTACACTGTATGTAAAATAAAGCAGAGTCTCTCTATCACAAGTTTTTTTATAACAACATTTCTATATAGCAACATTATTTTTCCGCCTCTCGTACATATAAACTACATATTGTATGTTCTATATATAACAACTTTTCTCTGTAACAATATTTCCCCCCACTTCCCTTCAGAGTTGTTATAGAGAGACTCCACTGTACGTATTTAGAACGCATTATTGTATTTTGTAATTGTATTTTCAAATAAAGGTATTTTCTACATTCATTTTGTCATTTGCATTTAAATACTGGAGATTTTTTGGGTATACTTTGCCGTATTTCCTAATTTAAAAGTTCACCCAGCCAAATAGAATTTCCCTTTTTTTATTGTGCTCTAAAATACAAATGAACGCATCAACACAAATAAAAATGAACTGATACGTATTTTAAATACATTTAGATTTATTTTGTATTTTAAATGCAATTCTTAGTATTTTGTAATTAAAATACGTATTTACGTACGTTCCCCTTAAATCAGCATGTTTTCCCCGTTATAACGAAAAACCGTTATAGAGAACAGAAATTTCTATGTTAACCATTGGAGAAAGTTTTCAAGGGAAGCATTTTCAGCCACCGGTATAGAGAGAAAACCGTTATAAGGGAATAGGTTATAACAAGCAAAATTTGCTGCTTTACAGGATGCTGTTATAGCGAGAGTCGACTGTAGTTAGTACAGTGGAGTCTCCTCATAACAGCACCCCTTATATCAGCATCTTCTCCATAACGTCATGATATTCGCAGCAACCTTGTACATAGAATACATATGTAATAATTGTGTTCTCTATAACAGCATTCCTTTTATAACAGCAAAATTTTGGGTTCCCGTGGATTCTGTTATAGAGAGACTCCACTGTATTTGGAATTAAATTGTTTTGGCCTTCTCTGGCAGGTACATGAACGATCTGAGCATGCGGCCCTGGAAGCGGCGGCGGAGTCCCTGGGAAGTGATTCTCGTGCCAGATTTGCGGCGGGACGGCGAAACGGGGCCAATTAGCGCCGTCATATATCGTATTCACCATTCCGTGATGGATGGGTTTAGCGCACAACAATTAGTAGGGCTTCTTGATCCGGAGTCCAACGCCGTGGGAAGAGCCTCTGATGGTAATCGCGGAAATAAATCCGGCAAGAACCGAAGCTTGTGGAAGACGTGGACGGAGAATCTCCTTATTGCTGTGAGGATACCCTATGACTTCGTAAAGTACACGGTGGAAGTGGTGGATCCGACCAAATCCGGGACCTGGCACGTGCCGGAAGAGGAACTGGAACATTGTTGGGAGTTTGGACTGGCGAAAGAAGATATTTCTTGTCAAATGATCAAGGACGTCAAAAATTTGTATGGGGTCACCTTCAACGCCGTTCTAATGGCCTGTGTGACGGGGGCCCTGAGGGATTTTATGATGAAGAATCCGGACAGGACACTACCCGATTACATTCATGCGGGCGTCCCATTTCCTGTCAGGGGGCATCCGGGGAAACTACGAAATTTCTGGTATTTACTTAGGAGGTTTTTTTTCAGAATCGACACCGAAAAAACGAAAGGTCGGAATTCCCTAAAATCGACATTGTAATGTGTTAGAAGTGCATAAGTAATAATGCTTTGCTGGATGAAGTGTGTCGTAAGTTTTACAATTGTTAAGTTATCTGAGGTAAAAGGTGGAAAAATTTGCTACCGCGCCGCCCGCACAACTTCTCTCCAGAACGTCCGATTTTTTTTGACTTAAAATGATCCTGAAAAAAATTTGAGCAGGGGGGTTTTCAAGGAAAACTTCGAAATCTGAAAAAATAGAAAAAATCTGAAATTCGGAGTTTTTCGAAATTTTGATGAATTTTAACTATAATACCCTCTACCTTTGTATCCTGTTATCACATATACTCCATTACAGCAACTAAACCCGAATTTCGGATTTTTCGGGGTTTTTCCGGTCTTTCGGATTTCGAAGTTTTCCTTGGAAAACCCCCTGTTTCCAGGATCATAATAAGCCAAATTTCAAAAAAATCGGACGTTCTGGAAAGAAATTATGGGGGTGGCGCGGTTGCAAATTTTTCGACCTTTGATCCCAGATAACCTAACAAATAGGAAAAATTTACAACACACTTCATCCAGCAAAGCATTATTACTTATGCACTTCTAACACATTACAATGTTGATTTTAGGAAATTTCGATCTTTCGTTTTTTCGGTGTCTATTACGAAAAAAAACCCTTATTTTTTTAATGAATTATTAGTGCATGCAATATAATCTAAATTCACGTGGACACATTGGGTTTCCTTATGAGAGAGCTCAAACTTTACACAAACGCGTATTGGCCAAGGTGTCTCAATATGACCATATACAGTAGAGTCTCTATATAACAACTCTGAAGGGAAGAGCAAAACATGTTGTTACAGGGAAATGTTGTTATATAGAACAATAAATATGCACCTTGCATGTACGAAGGGCGGGAAAAAAAATGTTGTAACAGAGAAATGTTGTTACAGTCAATTCTCTCTATAACGGACCTCCTTATAACGCTTTTCGCACTATAACGGTATTCATAAACCCCCCCAACACCATTTCAATGCTAAACTCTTCCTCCGTAACGATTTTTTCGTTATACCGGGGAAGGTCTGAATCCCCGACCAGTAGATGTCTTTTGCTATAACGGTTTTAGGCCACGCTCTCACACGCTATACCGGTTTTTTCAAATTTCTGAATCGCCGCCATAAATTCCTTTTTGTTATAACGGTTTTTGGGCCACGCCCTCACACGCTATAACGGTTTTTCCGTAATTTCGAATCCCCCGTCATTAAAACTTTTTTTTAACGGTTTTCCTTATACCAGTTATTTGTTATAACGATTTTTCTGGCTGCTTTTTGCTAAACCGTTATAAAGAGAATTGACTGTATAGCAATTTTTCATTTTTAATTCTTACAATTAATGACTTTTTTTCAACCGTACGTTCCCCCAATTTTGAGGCAGTTTATTTTCGCATGTACAACAAGCAGTGCTCTTTGCCAGTGTTTAGTGTGTCTGTGAAGTTACTTATATTTGTTGAATCAACCTTTCTATAGCTGACGTATGCATATTGATTAAATTTGTACAATATTCCATATATGCAGAAATATCCAGAAACAGACCAAAACCCTTTTCAAAAACGAGTTTTAAAAAGGTCAAGCAGCAAATATTTGATTATGTATCCAAAATTTGATTATTTTTCTGTATGACTACATATTCTCCCACGTTATTTCTCCATAGGACCGTGGCAACTGTGAAATTGCCCGTGGGAGAAAAATCGCCACGGAAGAGATTGCTGTACATTCAGAGGAAATTGTCACAATTGAAGCGGTCGTCGGCTCCCTTCACGATGTTCCTCTTCGTGCCACTAATCGGCTCTTGGTCCAATTGGATGATTCGCCCCATTTTCAAGAACACAAATACCGGCCTCATTTTCTCACCCTTCCCACACCCAGCCACGTCTCCCGTCCTTCACCTGGGCAGAACCATGTTGGCTTGTCAATTTTTTGTGGCTTTGGGCTCGGGAAATACAGGTATACCACAGATTATCTGTCATTTTTTATTATATGGGCACATGCGAAATTTATGAATGCGCTTTTGACAAATTAGCTCTGTGTACAGGGCACCAACTAACGATTATACCCCCCTGGCACCATGATCTTTTGTTTTCAAATCCGACCAAAATAGCGAAAATCATAGCTGTTTTTCACAAAAAAGTTAAACAAATCCAATTTTTGGCAAGTTGGATTTTTTGTTTCCGCCTAAAAAAATAAAAATGTTCTGTTCCGCCATGCACAAAGAGCAGGAAAAGCGTGAATAACGAGCAGAATTTTATTGCGGATTTGGGAAAAAATCCACATTTAAATCAAACAAGAAATCACTAAGCTATGACGAATATCCTGCACCAAGTTCAACAAATTGAAATTTTCGGAAAACCTAGTTTTTTTATTTTATTCTGAAAAATTCATGTTTCTGATACAAAATTGTATTACAAATCCAACAAACTAAATTTTATCCCGATCCGACCACACTTGCGGAAGTTATGGCTGTTTTTCAAAAACAAAAGTCACTGATCTCTCTCGAAGCTTTTTTTTGAAAAACAGCCATAACTTCCGTAATTTTGTTCCGAATTGGATAAACTTTATTGTGCTGGATTTGCAATACAATTTTGTATATCAGAAACATGCATTTTTAAAAATAAAAAAAAAGAACTAGATTTTTCGAAAATTTCAATTTTTTGAACTTGGTGCAGAATAATCGTCGAGTGATTTCTTGTTTGATTTAAATGTTGATGTGTTCCCAGATTCGCATTAAGATTCTGCTCAGGATTCAAGCTTTTCCTGCTTTGCGTGAGTGGAGAAACAGAACATTTTCATTTTTGAAGGCGGAAGCAAGAAATCTACTTTTAATTAACTTTTTTTCTAGATCCCCAATACAATTCTCCATACATATATATGTACTAATAGGATATCTTAAAATGTAATTCAAATTCTCTAACTCTTGGTAGGCATTGGACTTGGAGCCTACAGCTACAATGGACATTTACGAATGACGTTGACCATGGACAAGGCGTTAAGTGGCCAGGGAAACATCCAGGCGTTGGTGGACAATGTGGCGGAGCAACTCAACATGTTAAAGGAGGCAGACCCGGGTTTACTGGTGTAAAATTAAAATTTCATCTGCTTTTCCGCAAATAAGAAACTGCAACGTGTGGTGTGAATGTTACAGAGGGTGACAAACAAATTTTTTCCATATAATAATTAATTAAGTACATATTAAGCCTAAATCACTCCGTTTATACGCAGTCTTTTTCTCGTCGAATGTGACTCCGTCTGCAGTTTAGAATTTGCTAAAATACGTTAATTAGAATTTTGAGATATATATCTAGGCATTTTTAATAATTTCTACGTAGGTATATGTGTATTTACTTATATAAGTATCTATTTGTACATACATACGTTCAAACAAATATTTGCATGGTCAATTGAGCATTATTATGTATGTTTAAAGAAAAAATTTGTGTGTACACACATACAGATAAAAAAAAGTATGAAGTAAAATTTTAATGCTGTGTAGCAAACATTAGCAGCATCCGTTGAAACTTTTAATATTCAAGCAAGCAAACCGCTGAAATAAATTTTGTCATGTTCAAGCACAAATATGCATATACAGTGGAGTCTCCTGATAACAGAATCCATTATAAGAGCATGTTCTGAGTAACGTCAGGAAATTCGCCGCACCTTGTACATGGAATACATATTATGTAATTGTGTTCTCTATGACAGCATTCCTTTTATAACAGCAAAATTTTGGGTTCCCTTGGACGCTGTTGTAGAGAG
>JAQGBT010002047.1:0-26602 GCA_034698585.1 Disparrhopalites patrizii
TCCCAAAATAAGTAAAACATTACAAATCATAAACCAACTTCAGGAATGTGATAAAAACATAAAATAATGCGAAAAAAGTTTGGGTGACCCTTGGCTACTTTGATTTTGCAATTGTGACCACGGGCAGCAGAACGTTGCACACCGCTGCACTACAGAGAACTACTTTTAAAGCAAAGAGATAAAAATGTCTTTCAGTCTTGATTAGGGGTTAATCTCCCAATTACAGGAAACAACTGATTTACTCCAATACGCCTAATTAATCCGAATTGAAAATCTTGTATTTTAACCAGGGAAAATGCAATAAACAGAATTTACTTGGCAATTTTCGAAAACCATTTTTTCTGGATGTAAAACGCTAACATTTTAAACAAATGACAAATTTGCGAAAAAAACGTATATTCGGAAAGCAAATTTTTGGACAACACAAGCACAAATTTTTGGACAAAACAAGCACAAATTTTTGATTTTAGGAATTTGAGAATTGATCAAATCCAATATGTGTGCTTAATACTTCAAAATAAAAAAATGTTTTCGAGAAAACCTTTTGTTTCAAATCCATTTCTTCTTATCCAAAATTATCTAAAAGTATCCAAAATTCAAAGCATGCATAAATGGAGAAATCTTGACTCGGGTTTTTATACTTATGTATATAAGAATGGACTGTAATTTGCCGCTTGTCGGTACTTTAAGATTTTTTGGTTTTACGTCTTTAAAAAAAAGCTTAAAATGCTGTGCATTTTTATATCTCGTTTTTGACCGTTTGTTGGGAGAATCTATACATAAAAGTCTCTAAAAAGTGCTGTCAGTTCACTTTTTCGGGACTGTAAATGCTTTATAGAGTGTGAACATTCGTTTAGCACGTAGATGCACATGTCCGAGTGTAGAGGAGGAAAACTTCAAACGAAGCTAGAATTTTTCCCATCTCAATTCTCATAATAAAATAAATCTCGTCGAAAAGGCGGCCACGTGTTTACACTTGTGCAGTTGAATCAGTTGAATGATTTGAGTTTGAGGAAAATTATTTAATAAAAGTTAAAAACGGTTATAAAGAGGTCAAAATTTTATTACTCTAACCTCAGGTTTATCTATACTGTATAGAACAAGTGCATTATCATGTCAGGGAGTAAGAGTAAGACTAAAACGGGAAAGAAGGAGAAGCCCGTGGAGCTCGGGTTCATTGAAGAAGATGTAGAAAATTGGAGGTTATCCAGCCCATTTTTCGCCTCAAAATTCGGTGGAAGTCCTTCCTGGTTGGATTTAAAGAATTTACCGTCCCCGTCAGATCTGAAGTGTCAAAGTTGTGATGGTCCCACGAAATTCTTGCTCCAAATTTACGCACCCTTGGAAACGGATGAGACTTTTCATCGTACCTTGTTCCTGTTCGTGTGTCCGAAGCAACAATGTTGTGTGGAAAAGAATTCCAACAAAAATTGGGTGGTGTTTCGAAGTCAGTTGGAAAGAAAGAATGACTTTTACTCCTTTGACCCTCCGGCCGAAGATTCCAAATTGGCAGATGAAATCATTCCAGAGAAATTCGGAGCGAAAGTTTGCCGTGTGTGTGGTGGGTCTGGACCTTTGATTTGTGGAAGTTGTCACAAGGTCAACTATTGTGGGAAGGATCATCAGTCTGCTGACTGGAAAGCGGGACATAAAGCAGAATGTTCTGACGCAGGTTCGAATCTTCCATTTATTTTAAAAAGTTTTTGGGCTGTTTTGAATTGGATGTTGGATGTGCTTATTTATTCCAGTTTGCTGTTCATAATCGCTATCATTTTTTTCGTTTTTAGACTTTAAACCGACTTCGGGAAACCAGAGGAAGGGTTATTTTTTCAAAGAATCTGAAATAGTAATTGAAACTGAGAAGATTCCGAAGGAGAAAAATAAGGGCAAATCGGAAAAGCAACTCATGGAAGATTACGAAAAATTAGTGGCTGAAGGGAAAGCCGGTACTCTAAGTAAGTAGAACCTTCTTATTTCTGCCTTTGATGGTGTGGGTGTATTCTAGTATATGTAATATGTAATTGTATAAAGATGTGTGGTAAACATTAATTGTTGTTTTGGCCCATGAAGGTGACGTTGCTCCATCTGAATTGCTTGAAGCTGCTAGCTATAAATCCGATAAGGCTTTTAACAAATTCCGGAAACGAGTTCAGTATCAACCAGAGCAAGTACTTCGATACGATCGAGAAGGAGAACCCTTGTGGGTAGCCGCTGAACATACTTTAGAAGCCACAGATATTCCTTCATGCCCTCAATGTAAAGGACCACGTACATTGGAATTCCAAGTTATGCCTCAACTTCTTAATTACGTTGGTCAAGATTCTCTGGAGGGTTCGTTAGACTGGGGAACAGTGGTAGTTTACACGTGCAAAAGCAGCTGTAATGTTGGGCCATCATATAAACCAGAATTTGTGTGGCAGCAAGATTTCAATGAAAAGGATTGCTAAGAACGACATATAAACGAAACAGTATGAAAGATGATATGTACAATTAAAAACTTTCTCTTCTTGTTAACTTTTGTACGGTACGGACCACACACATTTTATTTCGTATTATGATTACTTGCGAAATTGCACCATTAACCGTTACTGCGTGAATGTTAACGTTTCTTACTTGATTGTTTTGTAATTTCCATAAAAACGTATCCGTCAGTCATAATAAATCTCTCCACATAATCACATTTTACATTTAAAGACTAGACATTTTAAACGTAGATCATTGGTTGGCACCAGAACCGGTAGGAGGATAAATTATTGTTTTACTTCGCAAATCCTTAACTTTTGCAAAATATTTTGGCTCTAGTAATCCCAATTCGTTTCCAGACGTCAAAATCACATTGTTGCTTGACCGGTAAAATTTTATCCCATCTACAAAACATGGAAATTATTAGTATTTTACGATTCATGTATATGTATAGTATCGAGTTGTACGGGATTCCTCTCAATTTAATACATAAACACATTTCATACCTTGAATGGCTTGTTCAATATTTATGTAAATGTATAGCTCCACTGAATTCCTCATCCCACTGATAACACCTTCCGCTCCAGGTTCGCCTGGAGCGAAATGAATGTGATTACGTGCTTTACGACTGAGACCTGTGTGCTCAATGTTTGTCCAAAATCTCCTATATGTGCCGTGGATTACGACAGGATATTCTTCAGGTTTGGCTATAGGTTCCAGCAATTCCTCTTCATCCACCTGAACCGGAAGAAAGTACACGAAAATTAAGTACAGGCTTCATATCAAGGAAGTACGTAACCATCATTATTTTTCTGTGACAGCAAGATAATTAAATTCTTGAGACCATTACCGGAAAAGTGTGTCCTTGATTAGCTCTAATCATCAGTTTTCCACGTTTTTCTACCAACGAAAATCTTTGCTTATCATTGTTCTCCACCACGGCTCGGATATTGTCAATTGTGTAATGTTTGAACCTAGGATGATGCAGAATAGCCTCAACTTCGATGTAACCACCAGGATGAATACAAAGTTTTTCTTTTGGAGCAGCATGACGGAGCAAGTGACTTAATGATTTACTCAACTTGATGTTGTGTCCTTCTTTCTGGTTTCCAAAATGAAATACAAAAATGTACTATTAGTACGTCGTAAACTTTTTCCTCTTTTCTCTATCACAAAATTAAATATAAAATAGAAACCATAAAATGATGCAAGAAACTTACTCTCATTCCGTCCATGATACGAACTGCAAGAATAATTCTCGAAAGGATAAATGCAGAAATATACTGTTTGCTTATTCAACGCGACTTTTCGACTAGTTCAAATTAATTTCAATTTCCTTCCGTTTGCCTGAAATAAACATCCACACAGACCACATGCACATGCACAGATGTACTAAAAGATTAAACTGAAACTACGGTCAATCAAGCGAATCTCTGGACGTATTACAAATACCGTTGCTCCGTGTTTGCATCATCAATAAAGAATGGCAAACGTTTTTCCAATTCGTTTATGTACTTTGACGTGTAATAACCTTTACAATACTAATATGACTCAGCCACTTGTCCAAAAAGCTTGGAGAAGGAGAAGCCGTCCTTATTTTTGGATTTTACTCCGTTTTGTCGTTTTTCTCCCACGTAAGGAAGATATCCTTGGGTCTGAAGTGATATAAAATACAAATATACCCACGCCTAAAGTTTTGTGAGTTTGTATTTTGTGTTGCCAAATGGCATGGTACACAAGTTATAATTGATGGAGATAAACTTCTCAAAGTTGTTAGAGACCCACTATATTTCTGTTGAAGCTGACATATGTAGTTGAGTGAAATAAATACTACATAAGCCGACCAACTCTAACGATGCTATGTAAACACATGCAGTTTGTAGTAAATCAAGCACAACTGAACTTGTCTTTCGAACCAAAAATAAATACATTAATGAAATGCATGCAGGTAAAATCCAAGAAATGCAACGGATTCGGTACTTTCCGCATGCACATTTTCTTATTTCTTCCAAAGAATACACAATCCGATGAAGGAAAAGAGTAACATTAACAATATCATGTACAGAGATCTTCTTTCACTCGAAAAATATAAAATAATTTAGATAGGTACAGATTAATACACAGAACTGTCTTCCAGATTATCCTCATCTGAATCACCGTACCCTTCACCATTATCAAAGTGACTTTTCTCGTAGTCATTGCCTTCATCAAGTTCTTCATCCAAGTCTTCTTCTTCGTCATCGTCATTATCCTGGTCCCGCTCCGGCTTTTCATCATCTTCATCTTTGTCCTCATCCACTACGCCACCGGGCTTGGCTCGTTTGCTGACTGTCTCCTCGTTGTCGTCTTCTTCGTCTTTGGGTTCATCTTCATCAGGAAGGGACGCCAATTTTTCCAAAGCACGTTTGGCCTTCAGTTCTTGGGCTTTCATTGAGCGTTTGATTGGTTTCTTAGATTTACTGCTTCCTAGCTCACAGGGTAAGCGTCTGGGGTCCATTTCATAAGTTAAAATTTTCTTTAGTTGAAGAGGAGCGCAATAGCGATCTGAAAACCGGTCTACAACAAATCCTGGAGGTGCGGGATGACAGCTGACAGGTGGGACAGCGAAATTACTGATCATATGTTGGCGCATTTCATTGTGCTTAGGAACGAGTCTCGATATGTTGGGATTCAACGGTGACGGATCATTACATGGTGGATACAGTGGTGGCAAGGTTGGGACAAGGTCCAATTTTTGCTGGGAACCACCTCCCCTACCTCGACCTCTGCCAGCATTCATAATTGTGTAGGCCCACAAACTTTCACAGGTTCTTCACAAGGGGAGGAAGCCCGATGACTGCTACAGGAGTTTTACTTTGACTGTTCGTTACAGTAATGGTTTCCGCCTCCGTATTTTGGAAATCCTCTAGGTCATAAATTACCTTCAGAAGCAAAGAACAGCTTGGGCACGTAGCGACGTCCTCACCATCAATCAACTCTTGCTGTAAATGTACAGAAAAACAGCATTTTACATATCGGCTTCGCCCGTGTTTTTGGTCGTCAATACTGGTACTGGAAGCAGGAACAAGAGGTTCGTGCCCTTACCTTTGTGATAACAAATTTATCCCCACATGGGCAAGGGTAAAAATACGACTCGGATTCCTCGTCGTAGTCAAAGTCCTCCAACTCAATTTCGTCGTAGTACGAGGTCATGACTCATGACATTCAGCACTGCAACTGCAGGGAAGTGCTCATCAGACGCTGCGAAACAGAAACAGATATTTATTAAGAAACATTTTAAAACAAAGGTGCACACTGCACACACGATCGTCATAAATATTTTATTTTAAACTATGGCCGATGATAAGTGTTTTACCTATTTGATTTAATGATCATCAAACGCGTGGAACAACCACAGCAATAATTAAAAAGGTAATTGCAGATGGGCACTTACTGCCGACCACTGTGCGCTGCGAGCTCCGAAAATCGAAAGGGAATTGTAGATTAGAGAAAGCACGTTTGTAAGTTCAACAGAAGCGCGCTTCAAGGAAATCGCCTATAGCCTGTGCCTGGAAAATCCTGCCATCAAACTGGTTGGAATTTTCACGCGGGTAATTCGAGTGGCCACGTTGATGCAGTTTTGCTTCTTTTTTTTGTGATTTGTGAATCTGAACGCGAGGTGCACAGCACGGCGTGTCTTGTCTTGTCTTATTTAATACGGATGTGTGCATGTGCGTGTGCGAGAATTTTCTTTTTCTGGATACCATTTTAATAATTTCATTATATGTATATGGAAGGAAGCGTGCTTATTTCCCAGTGAACTGTGACCTGTGACCGTCAAGGTATAAGTCAATTTTTCCTTCATCGCCCAAGTTAGTTTGCACCCATCTCTAAATAATTTGCAACGTAGTAAAGTTTTCAATTCAAAGTCTCACCTTTCTTATACTTAGGACAGGACAGGTATATTGTCGTCGTCTTCATGTATTGTTAATCGCAATTGTAACTGTAACGAATATTTTATTGTATTGCCTTAGTTTAAATCATGTATATAGTTGGCTGATATTTAGTATAATGACTTAATGACCCGTACAAAGTTTTTGGCTGTGGAAGAGACATATGTGATCATGATGAAGCTATTTTTCCTTAGCTGTGTATGAATCAACCTGATTAATATTTCATTACTTATCTGATATCACTTGTCTCCGAAATGAATTTGTATGGGTTTTGCTTTTGGTGAATTTAGATACTAATGTCCTATATTTACATTATTTGTTTCAGTGTCTAGGACATCCAGGTGCACCAGTTGGTTGGATAGTCAAAATTTATCGATTTCATCAGAGATTTCCAAAAACGCGTAAGTAGGTATGTCGTAATTGAGTTAAAACAACGGGTCATTCATGGAACACATTTTGTGATTTTTTGTGTTTAGCAAGTTTAGCTGTATATAGTACGAATTTCACATAATATATAGGAAAGGTCCTAAATGGTCAAAAACAGATTGAGTTGAAAGTTCTAGCATTTACATGCCTACCCCTAAGATATACTCATACTGCATACCCGGTTTTTCGCCAACGCTTTTAAAACGGATGAAACTTGTGAACATACATTTGATATCCATTTTGCATCTCAACGTTTTTGACCATTTTGGACCTTCCCGATATATGCGAAATTCCTACTCAGAAGAGACATTTGTGATCATGATGATGCTGTTTTTCCTTAGCTGTGTATGAATCAACCTGATTAATATTTCATTTATCTGATATCACTGGTCTCTGAAATTTTTGGATTTGTATGGGTTTTGCTTTTATTGGTAAATTTATATACTAATATAATATCGTATATTTGCACTATTCGTTTCAGTGTCCAGGGCATCCAAGTGCACTTCAACTGCTGGTTGGACAACCAAAATTATCACTTTCATCCACGGCGGTAGTTTCCATCGCCTTGACTTTCATCAAAGATTTCCAAAAATGCGTAAGTATTTCGTAAATGAGTGAAAACGAGTCATTAGTGGAACACTTTTTTTTTTATGAATGTGTTCACATGCTTATTTTGATATGACTCGAAAATAAAAGGGACGTGTTGCGTGTATGTAAAAATATGATGACATTTCTACCTTAGCTGTGTATGATTCATGCTTGATTAGCTCAATAATATTCTGATGCCATATGCCATTAGCCTCCACGATTTGTTGGGGACGTTGGATCGTCATGTATGTATGTATATTTATTCGTAATGTCTGATGTTTACCTTGTGCGTTTCAGTGCTGACTTAATTGGGCATCCTAAAGTTAGTCTCAGTGTCGAATAAGCCTTCCAATCGGCCTTGGGCTGCTCAGTGAACTGTTGTCGGTGCATCAATTAGCGGTAAGATATTTGTTTTCATTTTTACACCCACCGGTGCTTCTAGCGTACGAATGATTATAGGATTAGTATTATGACTCGAAAATGTTTCGAAAAGTGGAAATGTCATAAGAAGGCAGCAAGTTTGCTGATTCTTATGTAAAACGTAAAATCAGTGGCATGGCATAGGAATAGTCTTCATAACTAACTTCATAAATGTGTATAGTTCCATCCAAAAAACGCGCACAATCATAGCATGCTCGTCATGTCGTCACACAAGGCTAGTCACAATTGATGTCACCTTTGAAAGCGTAGAGTTTGAGGAAAAAACTTTATACTGTGTTCAGGTGTAAATCTACCACAAACTGTGGGTCTTACTATCTTCATCATGAGCGATGGGGATGGAGATGCACCAAAAACTTCAGGCCCTGTTGATAACGCCTGGGGCTTGAAGGTTCCAGACTTTAAAAAAGAGGATAATCCCCACGGTTTGGCGGAGGAAAGCTCTTTCGCAACTTTGTTTCCCAAATATCGAGAAAAATATTTGCGGGAAGCATGGCCTCTTGTTCAAAAGGCCTTATCAGGTTCGTAATTTCGTAAATATTTTGATGTATTTTTATTAATTCCCATTTCGGTTTATGCTTAATGCTTTTTGATACTTCATTCCGTTCGTGAATCAGCACACTAGTTGTTCTTGTTTTATAGAGTACAATATCAAGGCGGAATTGGATGCCATTGAAGGAAGTATGACTGTTCGAACCACCAGGCAAACGTGGGATCCGTACATTATTATTAAGGCACGCGACATGATCAAGCTATTGGCTAGATCCGTGCCCTTCGAACAGGCTCTGAAAGTTTTGCAGGTCAGTGCATCAATTATAATGATTCGAATTGAGAGATTAGTGTGACTTCCATTTTCGTATTTAACAGTAAAGCTAAATGCTCTATAAAGTATGAGTTATAATTTAGAAGTATCTATAATTTTTGTCCACTTCCCTTCCCACTTACAAAACGTCTACGAGAAAGACGTTCTTCGCTGTAAAGTAGTTAGCATTTCCTGTAAGCAACCTGTAAATCCTGTGGCAATACATATTCATATGATCATATAGTTAATTTGTAAGAACAAACTAAAATGCCAATTTTTAACATTGCGACAGCCTACTGGCTCTTAGTAGTAGTTAGTAGTACTTCAATCATGAATGGATGTAGGTAAGCATGTAACAACCAAAAACTGTATACATAATTATTGAGCACTAGCACTGACAATAGATGGGGTACAGTGGGTCGAAACTTTTTAACGATGGTTTTGTGTTTTGCTGTCAGCTTCATCGTCAGAAGCTTTAACGAAAGAATGCAAGACGCGAAACGTTTTTAACCTGTTTTAAAATAATTAGTACTGGACTGCTTCCAGGAGAACATCGGTTTGTACAATTTTTGTTACAATAATAGCTAGTGGTATTTTTCAAATATGTATTGGGTGATTTGAAAAATGGGCAGACTGCAGATTTCTGGGATTCTCACCATGTTACAAGAATAGTGGGAATTGTAGAAATCTGGAAAATCTGCGAGTATATCAACACACCGTTGTATCTGTTACTAGATTTACATTTCCTCGTCAATATTAGCAGGGATTGGGGGGGGGTTGTTTATCAATCTTCTGTTACTGTCCAGTCCAGTGAGCATTGCAGCATAAAATACTAGATAAAATACCAAAATTGTTTACGTGGTAATAGGTAATAATCTAATGATAGGATAAGGAATATTGAAATGTCCATGCACTGTTGCAGTGCAGTTGTTGTTTTACAGAATCTGTAGTATTCAAAGTTGAAGCCAATGAAAGCCTTTTCTAGTCTTCTTGAATCTTGACAGTATTGGTAAGAACTAGTGACTTTCGTTTCCTTAAACCTGGAACTCCCAGAGGAAGAGTAATCAATTATTATTACTATAGGTAATAATATTAAGTAGAACGAAGAGGCACGTCATTGTTTCTTATTCATGGCACTTTTGGACGTATCCCTTCTCTTTAGAACTTCTTCAGCAAGAAACAAAAACTTTAATGATTTCTCACCCACCTCCATTCTCCGTACAAAAGGTACCGCCTGAAAATAAAAGGATTATGCATCTAATAAATAGGTGTAGTCTGTAGTAGTGTTGATGTTATGTATAAACCGACTACCTACATATAATTAATGCATACATAATTCATATATGTGCACATAACATATGGGCATGGGTAATAGTTACCGACAACCGAACATCGATCCTTTTTATTATTATACCTAAATACCTACATATTCATGTATAAAAGGATTTTTGACTAACTACTTTTCCTCGTGATTCCATACTGCTCGGGAAGCTTTGTGTTAAAAACTTTACGATTACTGCTTTTGCATTTAGTTTTCGTTTAACGTGAAAAGGGCCACATTTGTAAATGGTCGAAAGCGAAAACGAGTTCTTCACTGATTCACAGTGTTGATATGCCTTTTATACCAGGCAAATTTCTGTATATGTTAATATGTATATGTTAATATGCGTACGTACATGTTCACGTGTTACATAAGAGAAAACATCGTACGGTGTTAAAAATAATTTGACTTTTTCTTTCTTTATCCGTAGGATGACTGTGGCTCAGACATCATAAAGATAGGATCTTTGGTTCGTAACCGAGACAGATTTGTAAGAAGAAGACAGAGAATCATTGGACCGAATGGGGCAACCCTTAAAGCAATCGAATTGTTGACTAATTGCTACGTATTGGTTCAAGGGAATACCGTGGCGGCGGTAGGGCCTTACAAAGGACTTCAGCAAGTAAGTAGGCAGGGGGTTTTAAACCCCGGAGGCTATTAAGCTTAAGCTCGATAATTCCCTATTTTTGTCTATTACCTACCTCAGTTTCAGTGCTCTTTCTTTCCATCTTATTCTTTAGTTTATGTTTCTTTGGGGCGAAGTGTAAATTATTGCCTCCTCCTACCTTTCCAATGGTTTTAAAAAGACTTTGTTGGATGCTCGATTACTTCTTTCACCCGTGCTTACACCGTTTCTTTTACGCTACCCGCCGTGAATGTATACCCTTTTTAAAATACAAACATAACGTATAGTAGACTGCTTTTGGATTAACGATTTACATGCATTTAACCGCAGCCATACCCACTTCTCCACCTACCTTTTACACCTGTTCATGTGTATAAGGAGGGTTTGGAAATGCTATTTTTTCATGGTGTTCCAAGCATAATATTTTTTATTGCCCAATTTTTGAATATCTATACGTTGAATTGCTTGCAGGTGCGCCGAGTCATTGAAGACACAATGAAAAATATTCATCCGATTTATCATATCAAAGCCCTAATGATCAAAAGAGAGCTCGCCAAGGTAGAATTTTTAATTTATACACATATGCATGTAGTGCCTTCCAAATGTTCCGAATGCACGATATTCATTTACAACTTTTTATACCCCAGTCCCAAAATCAGTACACGTGCACAGTGAGCTTGAAAAATAGTACTCGGAGGCATGAGTTCGTTAATAAGCAAGAAATAGCCAAGGGAAAAGTTTTTGCTTCATCCCCAATTTGGAGCTGCAATAAGAATCATTTCTCCTTTCTTTTAGTTTTTGTATACTAATCAATGTCTTTTACATCAAAAATAGACATCCTCCGACCTCAGTTACTTACTCATCGTTGGGGATCTTACTTCTTTTCCTCTATGTGCGAGATTAAAGACGATGTGTTTGTGTATAAGAAAAAAAAAAGGAGATGAGTTGTTAATAATTAATCAGTTTCTTTTACTGTTGAAATGTTAATAGTTATATTTTTTGTTCGCCTCTACAAAAAAAAGCCTCCTGGCCAGATTGTACTAAATTTTCAAAAAATCAAAAACCTGGGAGTAGTTATGAATGCTGGGAATTGAAGACTTCCTTTTTTGAGCTTGTGTGCCGATTGCCGATTCAAGTTGTTTGAGGAGAATAATGTACAGGGAAATATTTTTTCTATACGTGTAGGATCCAAAGCTGAAAGACGAGAACTGGGAAAGATTTCTGCCGAAATTCAAGAGCAAGAATTTGAGCAAGAGGAAGGAACCAAAGAAAAAGAAAATTAAGAAACCGTATACACCCTTCCCGCCTCCGCAACCTGAGAGCAAGGTTTGTTCATTTCAGCACTCATGTACCTATTTCATTGTTTGTACATTGAAAGTCACACTCTCCGTCATTTCTGTAGATTTTTTAGTCTGTTGTAAGTAACTGTAGTAAGACAATCTTAAAAATACATATATTTGTTGATGAAAAGGGGCAAATAATTAACTGTAAGATTTAAAGCAAATGTATTTTTGAGTTTAACCTTGCTTGATTTAGACTTAGAAGCATTCTTCTTCACACTATTTTTTGAAAACGTGGACCTTCCAATCTTGTAGGTCACTAGAAATGTTTGTAATTACAGCTGTTATGATTTTTTTGGGAGACAACAGAATGATCCTACTTGGTTAACACCCGATATATTTTCTCGCACAATTGACGGGTCGTAAATTTCTTTATGTGGTTAGGTCGGTGAATTGTGGTAGCAGTTCCAACGTAATTTATCGTTTTATTTAGTCTCATTTATATAATTTACTTTTGAATTGCGGTTTCTTTGTTCCTAATAGTATTTGAAATGGATAGTAATGATGTGTTCAAGCAAAAAGTCAGTGATTATTTTTGCTCCGGTTTCTACTAAAGTTCATTTCCCACGAAAAAGACAACTAAAAATGGTCTTGTGGAGTCATAATTTCAAATCAGGCATTGTTGCAAGTTTCTAATGGTAAATGCAAAGTATGTATGTACATAGTCGAGTTGGTTTGAACTGACTTAATGAAATAAGCGTTATTTCCCCTCCTTCGTTTAATTTCGAACACTTTGAAGAGAGCCATTTTGTGTACGTATTACGAATACGTATGTTATGGGTATGATATTCTTGCAGCTTCCTAATAATTAAAGAACCACATGGCATTCAGGACACGTATGAATGCGAGTGTAGTTACTACTTACGGTGTTATGGTCCTAATTTCTTTGAATCAGTAGCTTCGGAAAATTATATGCTGTAATCGGAGCAGATTTTTTTTAAGTCCGGAAGAAAAAAAAACATACTTTGATTCGAGTTGAGGTGTTGACTGTTTTGAAATGATTGATATGTCATGTGCACATATGTAATTAGGGGCGTCAAGACAGTTATTATTATAAAGCTGTGTATATGGTGAGATTTTCTCGTTGTTGAACAATCAGAAATGTCTAGTCTTGAGCATTGTATTCCCGTCTATTTTCTTTTTCTAAATACCTTATCACTAAATGTCTTGGTTTATACCCCTCTGTCGGACGTTACAGTGGTGGTTTACAAACCGTTTGTATAAAAGGCGGCAGAAAGGCGTGTGATGTTGATTCCTTTGTATATTATTAAGTTCTCCCCATTTCCTCCCGTCGTTTATGAGATGTGTCACGATTTGTCTTTTTGTGTTAGGTTGACCAACAATTGGCGACTGGCGAATATTTCTTGAAGGAACCTGAAAGGAATGCAAGACGGTACCAACAGAAACGTGAGAAACAGGTGGAAGCAGAGAAACTGAGGGAAGAACGACGGAAAGCACCTTTCATTCCCCCACCTGCCACGTCCACCGCAGCTTCTTCATCTCAGCATGTTGGTGCGGAATCTTCCAAAACAGCAAGTGCAGGTTCAGCCAACTCAGAAGTGGATGTAGAAAGACTAAAGAAAAAAGTTAAAACATTAGCGGCCAAAAAGAAAAGAAATTGCTCGTGAATAAATGTTAGCTATGTGTATATAGTTAAGGCTTACGTTAAAATTGTTAATGCATTTTTTAATTTTACCAATTTTTAAGCCAAACCAGCAAAGCATTGGCATTAATTAGACGCAATGTCCGCTGGTTTAATCACAGTGTTGGAATTTAATCGTTATGTTTTTTCAATAAATGATGCTGATAACTGCTTCTCAAATTGCCTAGGTCGGGTTTCTTAAAGTTTCTTTATCCTCATTTAATTGTATTCACGTAATAATTTCATCACTATTTGAGCTGGCACGAACATTGGGGCAATACATTCTTGAGCATTAGGTCATTACCAGGATTTTTTTTTTTCGCACAGTGGATTTTGTTAACCTCTATGAATCACTACATATCAGTTATCAATCAGGATTGTACCAGCATTGTTCGTACATATCATCCATTCTGAAAACTAATTTATGCGGAAAGTGCATTACATGATGCGTTCTTTTGACGAATTCATGAAACTTCGTGAAAATTCAAACAAGATCGAAACAAAATATTTTTGGTCTAACCTTTCCAATTTTGTTTTCATTTTTAATTTCAGGTTTCATTGTTGTTCAGGCACTCAAAATTAGTGAAGTCTACAAATACAACAAAAATAAATCAGTAAGGAAACCATATCTTCTGGATAGAAATCCTTTTCGAATAACAACCATGCACACATCTCGTGTGGCACGGAGAACAGTGGCCACTCTTTCCACACTTCGCTTCCGCAAAAATGCATTAATGGCAACCATATGTTGCCAAAGCTTTTCCTCAAATCCTTCAAATCCCGGAGAAAAATCAAACAAGGAGAAGAAAGCAAAACCAGATATACCAAATGCTCTCCGACTGAAAATGTTTAATCGTGAAAATAGGATCTTATTTGGGACAATTAAAAGGGACAAGGATGAAAAAGGGGGTAATAAGCAGTCAAAGAAGCAATCAGATACTCAACCAAAGAAGGAAACGGTGAAACTCGGACCTAGTGATAATGACTCACCTGCCAAACAAGCTGCTAATGCAAAAACGAAAAAAGTTCGGGTGAAACAGAAAGTGATGGAGCAATCTCAGTCATTATCTGACGAGCATCCAGAGTCTTCCAAAATCGCTTCAGTATTTGGTTCCATTGAAACTCATACAAGTAATTCAATCCACGTTAAGGCTTCATCGCATGAACAGAACGTCTCGTCTTCCCCCCTAACGGAATCCAAATCTGAAACTCCAACTCCTGACAAGAAAGAATCATCCAATGGCACTAGTCCCGATGAACTTTCTGGTATAGCTAGTCCTCGTAAGCTATCAGAGGTTCCTCCAGTGGAAGAATATGGGACATCATCTATATCATCTATAATTTCAATTCCATTTGAAAAGAAAGGAAATCCCTTGCCAAGTGTCACCCGCGTTTTGAGCGAAACGATGCCACCTGAGCAAAGACTGATTTTGGAGAAATGGGAAAAGCGAATGCGCGAACAAATGGGTGATGAAGGATTTCAGCGTTATCGAGCAGGTTAGACTTCATCGTGTGAACTCAAAATTAAAAATATTTACCTGAGATTAGAAATTAAAAAGACAGCCCTTGAATCATATGCATAATCCCCACGAAATTAATTATTATTTCACGAGATTTAATCGTGAGGCGCTGAACCTTTTTAATGTGGAGCTGTCCACATCGTACGAAAATCTACAACACCGTTCCGTTTAAATCTACAGCACAAGCAAATTTTTTTCTGTGACAAGGAAGCCTTTGAATCTTTTTTTTTTGTCCCACAAAAACAATGTGTGACTTGACAAACGGTAACAATGCAATTTATCCACTTATCCCGTTGCAGGTAGAGCAAAGAAAAGCCACTACTGATTGCTAATTAAAGTTTAAGCCAAAACTCCTTTTGTGGCATGGATTCTTGCCACTCTTATCCTCTACGTGCACAATCAATCTGTCCTTTATACTTTAATTTTTTTTTGCTACTTCAACCTATTAAAAGAACGGGCACACGACGTTACCATGCACTACTATCTATAAAAAAAATTGGTAAAAGAGATTCACGTGCTTTGGCACTGTAACGGTGGTGGCAAGAACATTATTGAGCTCAGGAAAAAATATCTATATACCATAACACTTGCATGCATTCTGCTTTGCCTCCATGTTGAGAGAGAAAACAATGGCTTCAAAGTCTGCCATATGCAAAAGAAATCAAAGTAAAATCAATCTACGTTGATGACCATAACTAAAAAAAATTTTTGCACGTATATACCTTTTAATTGAACCCTGCCACAGGAGAAACTAGTGCATAAGTAAGAGTTGAGATGTGGAATGAATGGCAGTCATGATTACTGCGGAGTCTCCCCCTCTAAATTCGTTAGTATGCATGGCGGTGAAAGGTAGGGAAGGAATTAAAATGTTTAATTACTCCACCTCGTAACTCTTCCGAGTCCCAAGATTTGAAGAAAGCAAACATTTTCCCTTGATACCCATCTAAATTGTTTGTTTGTATTGGACATTCATATCTGATTTCTATGTACTAAAAACAAGAAAAAAAATCAGTAACAAAAGGAAGTAATGCATGTTTCAGCAATGGATGAAATTAGCATATAGAAAGGAAAGAGGATGAAATAATCATAAAAAAGCAGAAAAGAAGATGAAATAATCATAAAAAGCAGAAAATACTGGGCCAATAAATTGAAGAGTGAGACGTGCGATAAAATAAAATTGTATTAAAAAAAAGAGACTATACTAAAGGTTTTATTCACCTACCGTAACACCAGAAGACAATAATGAACATGTAGTAGAAGCATTGTAATAAATTACCCCACAAGAATCCAGGTGTATATACCAGAGGTTTCTGCTCTTGATCTAATCCAATATGACTAGTTCGAGAAGGTTCCTGTAACATTCAGTTCAAGAAAAGGCGGAAAGGAATGCAATTCGACAGTTGTTAATTTCTCTTATACTCACCATTGTTTCTTCTTCTCCGTCTCCCTTTATCTTGATTGAATATTGTTGTTTTTTTGGGGGGCTTACATTAACTCACGTTGATGCATCCTTTGATGATGAACAAGTACGTATGGGCATATTTATATTATTATGTATATGTCACAAGTCACAATTGGAGTCCCATTGAGTACGTGTTGGAGGATAAAAAGGTGTACGCGTCATGACATTCATGAGGGTTTTCTTGTGCCATTATGATTCGATGATTGTTGTGATCCTTTATTGACAGCCATGTTCAGTAACGGTCGACTCCTTCATGCCAACATCCAGAAGGTGTTGAGTGGGACGCCGGAAGAGGAATTGCTCATTTCCCAGGGAATCACGGGTCATTGGAGGAGCTTGAGGAGCGTCGTGATGGACATGAAACAAGTTCAAGCCTTGGAAAGTCGTGTCACTCATCCACAATTACAGTACTCTGGCATTGTCGACTGCGTGGCTCAATTCAGGTGAGAGAAAGACGGGGGATTATATAGACAATAATAATTGTTCTGCTTGACTGGTATCGGTCCTTTTGGCATTCTCTTTTAGTATATTGGTAATGACAGAGACTGTTTTTGATCTGGATTACTGTTATCACAGCTTCTTTATGAGCTACTACTGCCGTTTGATACAGTTCCCATTCACAATCAGAATCCGAGGTGTTGTAGGAAGAGGATCGATGAGAGGCATTTCCAAATGAACAACTTTTTTTTTGTATGGAAGAACCAGCACGTACGGAACAAATTACTGCACGGAGTCTACGGTGATTAGGGTTAGCTTACAGAGGAACGCGCAAAGTCCTTTTTGATTTACTTTCCCTCCGACAATTTTTTGTTTTTATTCTTCTTTGGTTTTCCGTGCACTGATATTTTTTTAAAACTGAAAAGAGCATTTACGTGTTGTTATACTGTTGCATTTTTCCACCGAAAAGTTTTGTATAGGTATTAATTTTTGGGAAACTTGGTTTAATTTCAGCCCTCATGCCAGATCAAAGTGGAGGTAGGGACGTGCCAGCTAGTGCTTTTGGAATTTTTCTTCTAGTTCTAACCCATATTTTAGATGTTTTGGGAAGATCCTTCTCATGCCGACACGTACATACATATATTATTCACCATCCTATTCCGTGCAATTGTCATATCAGTTGTTGGGGACACGTGGACAGCGAAAAAGTTGACATCCACCAGTTTTGGTTCTGTTTTAACTTGTAACAAAGACCAGATTTGTCACCAGCAAAACATTTGATGCGATCGTGCTGTAATTCTGAAAATAACTTCTTTTTTTTAGCCATTTTGTGTAAACCACAAAACTGCTTTGAGGTTATGAATCCAAGAGGTTGATTGTCCCTATATTTGGGCTGTAATACGTATGTATGTATGAATTTCCTACTACATATAGACCTACCCTTTAATTTTATAGAAAGGGAAAATCGTTAGAACGATAATGATTTTACCCCAGAGAAAATTGTGCAAAAACGTGGACGTGCATATTTGGGTTACAATATCATTTTTATGACAAAAATGGTGTAGTGGGTAGCCTCCACAGTGCTCATTTCACATCTTGAAACACGTGTCCATGCGTTTATATTTTGGTAGACATTAGTACCTTTTATAAGTTCATTGCTACCTGTATCAGCCCTTTGTTCAGAAAATATTTACTGGTAGCCTTTAGTACAAAGAAAAACTACTTTTTCCCATCGGATTACGCATGTATTTTTTTTTTTTTGGAAATAATTTTTTAGGGGCAAGTGACATTCGTGCTTTTTAATGTCTCTTTAAATATCTCTGATTAATGAAACTTTTAGGGCTTAAAGATAACTTTCTCATAGAATTTGAGGACTGGAGGCGTGTTTTGGCTTTAATATGTGAATTGTAGTGTGATGGCACAATAAAAAAAACAGTATAGTCCCATGAAAATACGACATAAAAATAACCCTGAGGATTAGCGCATATAGGAGGAGCATCAAATGTGTTTCTTACGCAAACCTTTTTTTTTCCCACGAATTTCGTGTTAGCATACCCAAAAAAGGTGACTTGTATTACAAGTGTCGTTAGAGCAGCTCCTGTATTTTTTAATGAAAAATGATAAATGGGAGTCTGAGGGGACGATAAAAGTCACCAATGTCTGTCATGTCCCACATATTTCATGTGCTTGATTCTGCTTCTCTTCATTGCCTCTGTAGTAATTGTTATTATTAGTAGTCCTTGTCGTCGCAGTCTGGCTCTCGGTTTCATCAATCCTGATCTTTGTCCTCAGGATTTGCGCAATTGTTGAAAAGTCGTAAAAAGTAAAAATATCCATTCATTATCTTTGCTAATGGCCATCTACTTGTTTCTCTTGGCTGTGTTGAGTAAAAAAAAATTATTGCAGTAGTGGCGGGTGGAGGTATAGAAAAAATGGCAGGTGTGTAATCTATACGGAAGGCAAATAATACAATATGGAATAATAATGTCACTGGCAACTACAATGAATACGAACGTCGTTGGCGCTTTAGAAAATTATGATTTTACCACGTATCCTATTATTTCTTACGGGGAAGATAAAATAATTGTTTGAATTTTTACTGCTCATCTTTCTCTCACAATGTGGGTCTCGTTTTTAATCTCTTTTCTCTTTTCTGTACAAGTCTCTCTCTCTTTCTCTCTCTTTTCCTCTCTATCTTTCCCTCTGTTTCTCTCTCTCTCTCTCTGTTTCCCTCTCTTCGTCTCTCTCGCTGTTTTCCTCTGTTTCTCTCTCTCTCTCTCTTTTGCCCTCTCTTTCGCTCTCTTTCCTTTTCTCTCTACGTGTTTCTCTCTTTCTCTCTACATGTCTCTCTCTACATGTCTCTCTCTTTCTCTCTCTACATAGGTATCTCTGCTTCTGTCTTTCTCGGTGTCTCTTTCTTTCTCCCTGGTTTTGTCCATCTCCCTACCTTTCTTCCTGTCCTTTTTATTACTCTCCCACTTTCTCCCTGCTGTTGCTTTCCGTTTTTCTCTTTGTGCCTTCCATTCTTTTGCTCTCTCCGTATCTCCTTTTGCTCTTGTACATTTCTCTTCCCCCTTGGTTTTTCTTCAGATGTCTCTTTTCCTACATTTAGCATGCTGTATGTCTTTACTGGTTGCCTCCATTTTCCCACTGTCTCTTTCTCAGCATATTTTACTTCGTATCACTTTCTCCCCCTCCGGGGCATCTCTCTCTCTCTCTCTCTCTTTCTACCTAATAAAAAATTCTAAATTTTGTTTATGGTTGCTCACGTCCCTATGGATGTGATTATACGATGGCTCAATGCAGAAAAAACCTTAATCTCCGAGGGATGTTCTTGATTTCCGTGCAGTGTGCGTCTCTTTGTTTAGAAATGTAGAGAAAGAAGGGTAATTTTAGTATATAAGATTCTTATTTCATACCTTCTTCATTTGTCAATGTTTTTTTATCTTTTGCATACTTATATGGAAGTAAAATAATTTTCCCTCTCAAAAGGATTTTTTATTATGCCTACAAGGAGTTTACATTCCGGGGGTTGTATGTCGCAGCAGCAGCAAAGGACCAAATTGCTTGTTCACAGTGATGCATTATTATTGTCCATCCAACATTTTTTTTTGGATGAATTAATGCTGTAGTTCTTTTTTTCCCTTTGCCATCTCCTTTAATCCTGTTTTTCTGTGCCCAGCGTCTTGGATAATCTCCATGTTATTTGGTTAGTTGTCCTGTGTTGACAGAACAAGTCAGGAAGACGGATGAAGTGATAATGAAATGAGCACATTCTGCCACCTTCTCCATGTGCGAAAGGACGCTTTTCCTACTTTTGATTCCTCCATTGTTACATTTCTCCAGAGGCAAATTTGTAATTTTTTTTTATTTCTTTTTATGTATTTCAGGGATAAGCTTCTAGTGGTGGACTGGAAGACCTCCGAAAAGCCTAAGCCGGTCGTGACCATGACTTATGACACTCCTCTTCAAATTGCCGCGTATATTGGGGCTGTCAACGAAGATCCGAATTATGCTCATGTCAAGGTGAGACCCTGGAATTTCTGGGCCAGACCTCTAATGGCGCTAATTTCTCACTAAACCTGACATCTGGATTTTCATTTGGACTGATTTATTTATTGATTTGTTTTTAAAATAATAGATGGTAATTTCTGTCTTTTGATAAAATTCCATTTCAAATCTTTGGGAAGGCACAAGTCTTTTTAAATGTGTGCTCGTACAGTGCTAAACACATGCCCTGGATATCAATATCAGACTTGCGAAATTTACTTTGCAAACTATCCGTGATCTTTTTAAAGTATTTCCACGTATATCCCAGTGTGATTAGTGGGAAGGATATGGTCAATCACAGCTAAAAGGCATTTTATTGCTCTAATTTAACATCTAATTCGTGTGTAGCGTTGGAGTTCGAACCAGTTTTAGGGAGATTTTTTGTTCCTCCCAACCAACTGTATTCCTTTGAGACATATTGCGTACACTAACAGATGTCCATCAGCGCCAACGCACGATGTATTACCCATAAAGGAGCAAAGCAATAACGATCACTTTATAATGAAATGGAGGGAAAACACTCAAAAAAAGATGTGTATTAGTACATCCCCTAAAATTGGGGCTCTTTCCTTCGTTTACTAATTCGACGAAGACCAATTTAACCAAACATACGTCATGTGCTTTCTTTTGAGCTACATTCTCGATTTATTACCTCTCTTAAAAAAAAATAATGACCATGAGGAAAACATGTGTCTGCTTTTAAAAAAAAATTGAGTAGGAGGAAGCTCTGACTCTCATATTTAGATCTGGGAGAAAGTGTGCGGGGAGCCTAATTGTATTGGCATAGTATACATACAATTACTGGCTAGTGAAATACATACAATTACATGATAACTAATTATCGTGTACGTATTATAGGTATATGTGCTCCTTATTGTAATGGGATCTGTGATTTTTATTTGGTTGTTATTGTTGTGACTTGGACACATTTGACAGATTCGAGAAGGACTCATCGTCGTGGCGTACCAAAGTGGGAATGTGTGCGAAACTTTCTTTTTGACTGAAAACGACGTGGCCATTGCTTGGGAAAAGTGGATCAGGAGACTGACTCAATATCGACAGATGCAGGAGAAGCGAGAACAACAGCAATTACAACAAGATCCCACTGGTACAATTACAGACACAACTAATACAAATGCCGACTCTAAATGAGGAGAAAAGAACCATTTTTTAACGGTTTCTCCAACCTATCCTTCCTTTTTTTTTTACCTTTTTAAGTGCAAGCACACCACTAAATACAGATAGTCTTGTCAAAATTGTATGACTATCAAATATAAAAGACTGTTATACTGGTAGAACGTGATTCGTACTGTCTATTTTATGATTTGTCTGCCTATTATATGCATTTGTACTGCCTATTTAACTAAATAATAATATTACACCCTCAAATCAGTTGTGAGAAAGTCCGTTCGTTGTTTCAGAATGAGCATATATTTTTAATCGTATAATTCCCCCTATCATAGCAATGCAGTCGGCGTCATGCAGGGATGTAATTACTAGCAGTGGTTCCTCCAATAGATTAGATTATTAGGAGGTAAGTGAAGATCTTCATCTCCAAAAAAAAAGTGTTTAGTAATAATCCCCATGCATTTTGGTAAGTTGCCGACGACTGTTTTTTTTTTGTATATGGGAAAAAATGTATAGAGAAAGGCGTGAACGGAATATTGGTCATCTTCATTAAAAAAGGAGGGGATCGCGCCCACGAAAGTAGGGAATTAATGCCGAGTGAAACAACATGTATTTTTAAATGTTCAACACGAATCACATGGACTTTTATGGAATTCGCTGCATTTCATTGAGGATGTTTTTCTCTGTACAACAACAGATTCGTAGTGTTGTTCGCTACATACGGGATAAATGGTCTTGATTGCTCACTTTTGTTTTGCTCAGTCGAAGTAACTGCAGTTTCAAGATTGAAGAGATTTCTAATGCCTAAAATGCAATTCGTATTTTTCTATATTATGTACAGCTGTTCCTATACAACACCTGCATTCAATGTCAATATATTGTCATCACCATTATTGCAAAAGGCTTCTGATGAGACTCCCATTGGCATGCAGCAGGGCATGTCTCCGTCCCAGGCTCTGCGTTGAAAGAGCAAACAGATTTGTGTTTTTTTGACAAGCTCTTTTTTGACATGTAACGTACAGCAAAAGTCTTCCCTAAACAAAATCATGAGAAAAAATATGCATATATTGAAACTTTGGACAAGATCCATCACCCAGTGATAAGGAAGTACGGGTCCTAACCTTAATTAAAAGTCTTCCCCCATGCTCTTGGAGGATCGTCCCGGCATAGGTTTATTAGTATTCTTTCTCATTGTGAATATCATAAATTAATTTATGGTAATAAACAATGTCTGATATGTATATAACATATGTAAGTGAATCCATTTTGTGTGTGCATTTGGTATATGTGACAGGTGTAGTATATAGAGAACACTGTTTTCCATGTAACTGGTTTCCATGTAAGTTTGGTCCTACAAAAGTTGGTTGGGGTCAACGTGAGGAGAGATGGAATGATCTGATAAGATCATAATTACTACATAGGCGGACCAGTTGCTCAATGAAATAATTAACTCAACCGTTCTTCGAAATAATAATTATTGTTTCAGCGGAGGAGACATGGCAAAAAAAAATATGTTTTTGTTCTCAACTTCGTACAGGTGTCTCAGGCTGTGGAAAAGCTTTTTGGACCTCCTTGTGATTTTTTATCGGGGATCGATCTCATTTTATATATTGAAAAAAAAAAAGAGTTACTGCTAGTGTTCCTCCACTAAAACTTTGTTAGTATGGCTGGAAATGGAACACAAAAACGTTTTGAATAAGTGTAGCCGCTGGAGGAGCGCAGCATTGTTGTGGATGACAGACGTTTTTAATTGTTGAAGAGCTGCAACATCTTTCAATCAGGATAAAATTTTGTAATGTCTATTCGTCTAATGCAACTGATTTTCTTTCTTTCTAATGCCTCCTGATTCCTGTAATAATCATAAAATCTTGTAATAGGGCGTTTATATATTTTTTTTTTGGAAAAAAGCATCAACTTCAAAGTTTAAACTGGGAACAAAACTACGATGGCGAATTTTTTTTATTTATTTATTCAGAAAAATTATTTCAGAAAGAAATATTTAATGGTTGAATAAACGAAAGTAAAATGATTTGGCACACTTATTTCCCTGTACATAAACTCTGTTGACACCCACACAAGAAACTTCGACCCTTCTCAAGAGTTTCGCTCTGCCCCCAAGCATGAAACAAAAGCCACCTGGCCATGATTACCATTTCATCTTTCCAAAAAGCTCTCAATATCCTACTTTACAAGACAGGAAACGGCACTAGTAAACCAAAGGAAAGTAAAAGTTGAATCCCATGTTAAAGGAAGAAGAGTAGAGATTTTTTGTTTTTGAATTTACACATCACTCTCCAGAATCTCCCTTGTTGAACTTGTTTACTTTGTGTAAACAGACAAAAAACAATGCCTAAAGCTGACAAAATTCCACGCTCCGACATGCATGAAAATGCGGAGAGATGAGGACTAACTAAGACTAAATCTGTATAAGCTCTTGTGTAACAGATATCTCGGAGCTAATGGAGCGTATTAAAGCATCCTTGTAGTTAAACAGATATTAGAAATACGAGAGATTTAGAGAAGGAAGAGATTTGAAGGTGGATAATAGGCACGAAACGGTTTAAGCTCAAACAACCAATTTTACCTGGGGAATTCAATGCTACTGGACGATCTAGTGCAGTTTTTGGCTAGTACATTCTTTTCTAAAAACGATAGTTTTCGGGATATTTACAAAATTCGGCCCATGACCTTTGACCTTCTGGAGATTCGCTGATAATCCCTCGTTTGCTAGGGTGTATGGATGACAAAAATAAAAACTTTTGAGTCTTTTGTACTTATTCCGATGTATGCTTATTTGCCAGCATATGTATACCAGTTTTATCCATCTCTGAAGGCTAAATCCCTGTGGTAAACCCGGTTCCGGTTCTTCCTTGCATGTTTAGTAAAGAAAAAAAATTCCTGGTCATTTATTATTATTATTGTTTCTTCGAGTCGTCTCCTCCTCATGAGGTAGACGAGGAGGTGGAAAGGAGGAGAAACATTTTTTATACAAATCCCACTTCATCCTTCCCCCTAAATATTGCCTCGTTCATTTTTTTTTTCAGGACAATTATTTATGTGTGTGAATAATAAAAAGAGCTATTACGCGCACACACAAAGAATAATAGAATTATTAAAATCTAATGCTTTCCCTATACAGACATTTAAGGCTCCAAAAAAAGGATTTCTTTCACTTTCTATACAAGAATCGTTTACAACACAACACGCAATTCCCTCCAAATCCTTTGAAAAGGAGGAGAAAAGTCTTAATTTTTTAAATGCTGTAGTATTCTTTTAAAAAAAGTGTTTTTCTTTTCTTTTTTTTTTGCATTTATTATTGTTCAGGTTTTACAAGGGAAAAGCGATTATTATTATGATTCTTCCTTTTTTCTCGCACATGCAAAGAAAAGGGGAAAAGGGGCTCCAAAAGGACAAAAAAGATTTTTTCTCCCACCAGCACACGTTGTTCTGGACGGAAGGTGGGTGGCCCCAAATAACAAAATATAAACATCACGTTCCTTTTAATTACCACATTACTTAACGAGCCTTACGAGTTTGGGGTAAAAAAGAGTTTCTTCCAACAGAATTGCACAAAAAAAAAGTTCACAATTATTACACGAGAAGCATTATCCCCGAAGAATAACAAAAGGACCTTGTCGTATTATGCTTAAAAATGTGTGCTCAACCCAGGGAAATTGCCTTCTAGAAAATGTTTACATACAACCCATTGTTTTACGGGATTGTATGAGAATGGATTATATTCTTACGTTATTGTTGTTGTCAAAGGAGAAAAAAGCGTTTACAAGGCAAAGGGGGGATAAACCGGGGTTAAAATCACCCTCCTTTTATGTGTGATCCTGAAAACATAAAAGAGGGTGGGAGAATTCTTTCGGAGGCAGAAATATAAATCATGGAGGGAATCAACGGCCATAATGCTAATTATGCGGAGAATGTCCCTCTTGTCTGGGCCCAGAAGTCTTGTGGGCGAACAGAAGGAACACACCGCACCCGGCTTTTTTTCTTCAGAAAAATGACCCATCAACCACTATTTATTCTTACAATTAGCTCATTAGTAAGGCAGACAAGTCACAATGCTCCCTTACTTTATGTTAGGCTAAAGTAAACAAGTTAGTTAGGAAATAATTTAGGCAATACCTGACTTTGGCAGAAAGACAAGGATTACAGGCGCAAGTAAAAGTCAATTAATAAGAGGTACATTCTGGTAAAAAAAAAGATCTATACACGAGACTTCCAATTAAAAACAAAGAACTTCATTTTGAAAGGGACAAAAACTTGATTCTATTCATGCTGATTGAACAACAGCTATTTGTGACTACACACGTGCAATTTCTGGTGGCATTGTGAAATTGCCTTTTAAACTTGGAATTCGTACAAAATTTTACGGTCCTGAAGGACATAATCATGACTTTGTTTTATAATTTAACAAAATCACCGTCAGATAAGCAAACATTTTCTTTTTACACATCTTGTGAATCTCCTTTCTTTCTAACATTCTATTTTTTCATCCCTTTCTCATTTTTCGTCTCCTTTTTTGCATTATTTTTCTCTCCTTTCCTATATCTTTGTTTTTATCTTTTCTTTCTCTTCCTTCATTATTTTTCTCTGGTTTCTTCTGCCTTTGTTTTTCTCTTTTCTTTCTCATTCTTCATTATTTTTCTCCGCTTTCTTTTGCCTATATTTTTATCTTTTCTTCCTCATTCTTCATTATTTTTCTCTGCTTTCTTGTGCCTTTGTTTTTACCTTTTCTTTCTCTTTCTGCATTATTTTTCTCTGGTTTCTTTTGCCTTTGTTTTTCTCTTTTCTTTCTCTTTCTTCATTATTTTTCTCCGGTTTCTTCTGCCTTTGTTTTTCTCTTTTCTTCCTCATTCTTCATTATTTTTCTCTGCTTTCTTGTGCCTTTGTTTTTACCTTTTCTTTCTCTTTCTGCA
>JAQGBT010002048.1:0-26597 GCA_034698585.1 Disparrhopalites patrizii
ATAAATAAAATAAAATAAAATATGTAGTGTAAAATAAAATAATTGTGGGAAGACTTTAGTTTTTTTGGAAAAGAAACCTCAGCTCAGTTTCCTTAAAATGAATGCAAAAAATCGAGTGGAGAATACACAATAAAATAAAATAAATTTACCCGGCTCAAGGTGAATGGGTGTGGGTGTAAATTAATCATGTAATTCTCCTTCCTGATCCGATAATCCCATCTCGTTTCAACATGTGGAATCTCAAAAGCATCACAAATCGATTGGATATGAGTGGCCGACTCGTGACTCTGAGGCCCGAAAACGGCCGCCACGCCTTTGCTCATCATCTTGCAGACTATAGTTAGAGGTCAACATGTAAATTGTATTTAATTTTGGGAAATTTCAAACCTGCTTTTAACCCTAATCTACACTACATTGAAGAGCTTACCATGCCAATAATCCTTATAATTCTAAGAACGAAAATTATATGACCTTTATACGATATATTTGTTACCTTGATCTGCAGCAGCAACGGAATTGGCAACTTCCAGCCTCTCCACATGAGCCTCGAAGGTGGATCTTGGCAAAATGTTGGGGTCATCATTAATCCTCTGGACAGCATTCCGGAATGCGATTTCTTCGAAGGGATCCGAATTATCAAATAGGGCACCTTTCACACAATCCACACACAATTAATTCAAGGCTATAGCACAGGTTTATTGGCTCTGGCAGCCTCAGGCGTGTATTTTCTTAAATTTCTTAAATTTCTTAGCCAATTTCAAGACGTTACTTAGCATACTCAAACCGTTCTCGGCACTCGCACTGATAAGAGCTTCTAGGGCAAAGTAAGATTTGATTTTTTTAGGTAAATATTAAGCCCTATTTAATTCAAGTGAATATTATGTACCAACGAAATGCTGGTGTAAAGGTCTTGACCATGTATCGACAGGATAAATAAAACCTCAATAATAATTATAATAATATTAAGCCCTATAGAATCTCATAAAATATGGCTGAATATGATTTGTTGCAACTAAACCGTGACATCTTCGCAAATATTGCTGGCAATGGTATTTTTTATTAAATAGTGACATCTTATAATATAAATTGCAGAAATAATTTTTAACCAATATTTTTTTTGTTTGCATCTTATAAAAATATAAAATAAATAAAAGTTTAAAAAATGTACTGTACCCAATCTAAAAATTTTGTTGTGTCCCGAAACCAGCGGCTCACTCACACAACGCTGGAGCGTTACCACAATGACAAGGAGCACCAGATGAAACTGTTTGATGTGGTCACAAACACCACCTGAAGGAATGCACGTGCCCATTTCGTGGGAATATTTTTGGTTCTTCTAATTATTTGCAAAAGCCCCGGGCTTTCCCCTTTCCTCCCCATGCAAGATACGCCGGGGTTGGTAATTTGATGTCAATTACTCCCAACCCCAACATATGTGTATTAAATGAGTTGAAATGATTTAATTGTGCAATGATGTAATCGTGATGTCATATACCCAAAAAAATATTTTTTTTACACACACCACTAATCTTTCAATGTGATTCACCAGGAGAGAAAAGAACGTGGTCAGAAGCCACAGTATGTCTGGGAAGATAATGAGCTAATGGGGATTTTGGGAAGGGCGGGGGAGGACGGGAATAATAAATATGTTGGGGAATGCCCGGGAATGGGAGACCAACAAAGACTGTGACAAATGAGGCTATCCCTTTTTGCACCCTTGTCAAACACTCGACTTGTGTGGAAATACAAAGACTGACACCCTGACACAGAGGATTTGGTTACACATACACGGAGTCAGACAACGAGATGATGTTCATGATGACGAGGATGATTTCCCTAAAGACTTTCGTCCGTCTCTCTCTCTCTCTCTCTCTTTGTATAAATTGAAAAAAAAAATAGAGTGTAGAAGTTGAGATGGAAAGTGTGTAGAAAATCAAGTAAAACTGTTAACAGCATTAAGGAAAAAGAAGCGGTTTTGTAGTCTAAAATTAGACTCATCTCTTTTTTTTTTCACTGTCTCGCTCCCTCGTAACATAAGCATTGTATATGGGCTTATACAAGGCAGAAAATTTACTGTTGTTTTACTCCTAAAAAATTTCTTGGCTACTTGACTTTACTAAATAGAAAAAAAAACTATGTGTTGCTTATGTGATGGGGGGAAATCTGTTTTTTTTCTATTCCTCCCGTCTTTTCATGACTTTCCCGAGAATCTCCTCTTTTACTATACAATATTTAAAAGTATGCAACATTTTTTATGGGCCTCTCTCTCTCTCTCTTAACAACATCAAGTAATTGATGCGAAAGAAATGCCACATCTGGTTGGAAATTAGCTTCACAATCATTTCCACAGCACGGTACTCGTACAGATCTAGAAGCATGTCGGGGTATGAGAGACAGAGGAACAACAAGAGAGTGAGATGTACACAAAAAAAAAATTGAGGAAATTCAGAGAGAGAGAGAGAGAGAGAGCAAAATAGCACAAACACTAACGATAAGAAATAGAGAAGCAGAAAGAAGCCGAAGGAATACGAAAAAAGAGAAGTAGAAAGTCGGGAGAGGAAGAATTGGAGGGAAAGCAAAGGGAGAGAGAGAGAAATAAGTGAAAGCAGTAGAGAAATATAGACAAAATTCAAATATAGAAAAAGAAATAAGAAAAAAAAGAGGAGTAGAGAAATTTAAGTAGAGAAATATAGAAAAAATTCGGAAAGAGAAAAATAAAAATGTGAGAGAAAAAGAGAGATATCAGAGGGGTTGACAAAGGAAGATATCAGATCGAGAGACGAGTGAGAGAGAGAAAGATTTAAACGTTTTGGCAAGATACGTAAATGTCATGTTGACAAGAGAGGAAGAGATTTAAACAGAACACAATCCACAAAATAATGATATGATGAGAGAAAAGATTTTGAAAGGATTTTAGGGGGAAAAATTTAAAGGGAAGAAAAGAGAAAGTCCAAAAAGGAGTGATGGAGATAAATCCGAAGAGACTAAGAAAATAGCGATAAACAGAGAGCGAGACAGAAAGAGAGAGACGGAGAAAGTGGAAGGTCTCCGAATTGTCCTTGGTATATTAATAGCCGTGGTGTTCGTGTATCTGAGACAAAACGCAACAATAGAATGGACCATCTAACCGAGTAATAATGGGAAAAATGTATATGATCTTATTTTGCTTATGCGTAACCATATAACCAACCAATCTTCCGCTTGTTTCTGTTGATTTTTTTTTTACATGAAAGGCTCCCAATCAGAATCTTCCGTACTGTTACTATTTGGAGGCGGAAATGTAATTTTCGAGCAATTCATAAAAAAAAAATCCCCTTCGGAGTAGGTCACATGGTGCTTTTTTTGTTGTCATTTCCTTCCCAAGAAATTGACTCAGAGGAGATGCATGGAATAAAAAACTTGTACACATCTCCCCATCGTATAATATTACTCCTTGTACAACTCTCCTATACACGTGCATCTTACCAAATGACGGAGGAAGAAAGTGAAAGATAATATTTTTATAAACAAGAGACAAGCCCGGCTTTTGCATGGACTTTTGCAAGGGAGAAAGAATGTGAGAAGGTGGGTCTAAGCTTTATGGTCTTTACACATTTCCCTGATTTTTATGTCTTGATCTTTCCCGAGGTGACACACCACCAACAACAACGAGGGAATGAAACATTCTCCATGCCCGTTTTTTTTTTGCCCTTCTCCCCGGGGTTTTTTTCCCCTCCCAACGTACACAATATTAATAGCCATGCCTCCAATGTGTCTTCCTTTGCTTTGACAATTGTTTTGCCACGGCTCAAGTTCGACATTCATGATGGAATTACTCTCCCATCAAATACATGGAACATAATATGTACATACAGATTTCATTGCCTTTACATTATTTATTACCTCATTTTCCACCCATTTTTTACCCCTTTTTTTTCCGGCTCAAGCAATGCATGGGTATTATGTGCATATGGGCGGGAGGGAGGAATAAAATACCAGGCATTTTTAACATGTCTGCCCTCCTCCCTTACAACCAATAGCGTCTCCTAGCATGAGCACAAGCGTGAAAGGAACATTTGCAATTATTTATGACCCTAAAAAGATGTTGGAATTACTTTTTCTCTTTTGGGAGAAGTCCCTTCCTTCTCCTCAAGCCATTCTTAAATGCCGCCAGCGCTGACTTTAAACCGAACTTTGACATTGCCGAAAATTTTACAACTGTAGCCATATGTGTGCAAGGCAGGTGAAAAGTGCTTTCGGCTATAGCGAAAGAAGTGGGAAGAAGAACTGTGTAAAATAAATAAATATTATCTAGAACGGTCTCTTTGATTTTTTTTTTTTTTAATTTTGATTTATTCTTGTCATTTATATCCAACGTTAATTTATAAAGCACCGTGTGTTTGTCTTGAAACATCTCATCCTCCGAGATTTATTTTAAAATCCGACTAAGGACTAAGAATAATACTTGCAACATGAATAAACACTTTTTCCTACTTCAAACATTATCTCCTACTTGATTTCCTCCACTCTATAGAACCATTGTTATACATTATGTGAGCTTGTACTACAGTAAAATTATTTGTTATCACCGGTCAACAATAGCAAGGGCTACAAAAATAACAACATGGGAAGAGTTCCAGTTCAGACGTCTTTATTATTATTATTATTACCTAAAAAAAACCCTTGGACTCCTTTGTATATATATTTACATATACCCATAGTTTAGTCATTTTTTTTTGTGGCTACATCATTTTTGGAGCTATTCGTTATTAGTAATTTACCCTTTACAAAATCAGATTAAAGTGGAAGATTTTAGGCCCATATGAATTCAGAATGGAAGCAATAGAACATACAATATAGATATACATATTAGTAGAATAGAATCTACAATTTTTTTTTTTGTAATTCGTGCTAATTTGCGTATTGCCTCCAAACATTTGTTTTTTGTTCCTATTCGTACATAGAGAATATAGACTCATTCGAACCTCGAACAGACGCATACACAAATTATCCCATTTATTCTCAATCAACACTTTGAGGGAAATTTAGAAACGGAGGGTGTCATGAAGGATTTAATTTAAGCAGATTTTATTAGAAGAGGAAATATTATAGATAATAGGATTATACAAGGTGACAGGTTTACTCTCCACATTATTTTTATTATACCAAAAAAAAAAATCATTCTTATTTACGTTAGCTTGGATGGGGTAGTAAAATACGTTTTATTGCCGTCTTTTTCCCTCCCCCAGCAATCTCAGCCAGTGAGGGCGAGAATCCAAAGAGAGAATATTAAAAAGAATCAATGAATTTTATAACTATAGACATCATAGTCCGATTGTCATTTTGGCCGTTCTCATTCTGCAAAAAAGTGCTCAGTGATGAGAAAGTGATTGTACGTGAATTGAAAGAGAAGAGGAGCGGAAGAGCATTTACACTACATTTACATACACCTCGGAGGAATTCTCTCCATGACTGCACTGGAAGATGTACAAATGCATAAATTAGGTAATTTCACCCCCATGAAATCCACGTAGCTATTATACATATATGTGTTTGTGGGGCAATTTCCGGAGCTAGTACAATGAAGGCTCATAAAAGTCTAGAGGGAAAAGTCAGAAGCACTGATTTCTCCGTAGCATACATAAATATTTTAATACTCATATTACTACAACCAAGAACAGCCGTCCCATTCCCGTATACATACATATGTACGTATATATGTATTTAAATATGAATCATGAGGATTCTCTTACTCAACGGCACACGTGAGGTTTCTGGGAAATTTGGCTGGTGTGTGCAGTATTTCCTACCATAATTCAAAAGGAGGGAGACCATCCCCCCGGTGGTAAAGTATCTATGGAGAGGACGAGCTCTCCCTAACAATTAAAATTATGTTCAAGGCCACGATCGGAATAATAATAATAGTAATAATTTGGGCTGCCAATGATTATTATTATCATCATCATCATCATCATCATCATTCGTTCAACTGGAAGGTTCCCTCTTGTCCCTATCAAAGGCAAGGTACGGAACACTTCCTGATACACTCTGATCCCCGGGATTCTTATTCTTTCGCACAGGCTTTGTATCCCCTTGGCATTGCAGTGCGAATCGAAGCTCCTTGAGAATTTCTGTGGCGAAAGATTCCTGTGGGAGACAAAATGGGGTCAATTTATTCTCATTTTGGGACCATCACAAAATGATATTTTTTTCTTCAATGAAGAACATTTATGGATGGAAATGATTAATTTCAACCATTAAATCCCATCTTTATACACTTACTGATTTAGCTTTAACTACTTCTGGACCCTGCACGCTGCTGTATTGTTAGTGACACACAAAGCAAAATTGTGTTAGTTTCCAATAATTCCCGATAATGGTTAGAGCAAAACTTTCATTTAGTTGTATTAAATGTAAAAAAAGTTAGGATAATTTGTAAAAAAAATAGAATAAATTATCAAAAAATAGAATATATTGTAAAACAAATGTGGAACAAATTGTAAAAAAAATGGAATAAATTATTTTAAAAATCAGAATGAATTGTAAAAAATAATTAGAAAGAATTGTAAAAATAATTAGAAAGAATTGTAAAAATAATTAGAAAGAATTGTAAAAATAATTAGAATGAATTGTAAAAAAATTATATTGAATTGTAAAAAAATAGATTGAATTGTAACAAAATTAGATTGAATTGTAAAAAAATTAGATTGAATTGTAAAAAAATTAGAATAAATTGTAAAAAGATTAGAATAAATTGTAAAAAGATTAGAATAAACTGTAAAAAACAGTAATTAGTCCGTTATTTTAGGGATAATTAACCCTTTTTTTGTCCCTAGAACTTACTCCTTCGTGTTGAGCAAGCTTGCGTGACTTCCATAGAAATTCGATAAAAGCCATGATGCAGGCAAGCCCACAGCCGCCGAGAAGAACGACGAAGACACCACCCACGTGACCCAAAGTCAGAGGTTGAGCACCACCACTGGACGTGACTTGAGCCTATATGCGAGTTCCGGGATAGAGCAAAAGAAAAGGTACAAAAAAAAAATTGCTCAATTTTATTTTGTGGTGGTGGTAATAATAATTATTTTGTGGACATGACCCCATTTGAATCAAGTGGTGATGAATGTAAAAGTGAAGGAGAATAAAAGGACCTTATTGCATTTCCCTCCGCCTTTCTCCACGCTCTTCCACCACTTCACTTTGAGCTTCTCCAGCTGTCCTTTCTCTTGTAAATCTAAAATACGGCTATTGAAGGCGTCACGGTACTTGGAGTCTGTAGGATTTCACACGCACACACCCACACCACCAGTAAGAGAAAATGAAAATGAATTTGAACATTTGTTCCCATAAATGTTGGACGAGCAATATTTATTACAAGGGTTTTTTTCCCTCTCTTCTTCTTCTCCTCCCGTCTTTTTGGAGGAGAGAGAGAGAAAGAAAGAAAGAAAGAAAGAAAGAAAAGGGTGGATCGGGGGAAAAATATGTCTTCTCTCTCACTCTTTCTTAAGGCAATTCCATATCCTTTAGAGTCAAGTGGTCCTCCCAATTGGGTGAGAGTACAATCTCTTTCCGTCTGGTACTCAATCGTGGCCGACTCCATGAAGAAGGCATACTTGCCCAATTCCTTCCGGACACGGTCCACCCCTTCCTTGTTACTCTTCACGTATGGGGACGGTTTCATATTTTGCATGATTTGATAAATCTCCTTGTACAATGGGAAGCTCGAGCCCTGTTCCAGGTTTTTACACAGCAAATCATGAGTAAATCCAATTTTTTGAGCAATATCAAATTTGGGAGATAAATGATTTTTTTTAATCAATTTTCCTGGCAAAAAAAAAAAAGATAAAAAAAATGGAGTCAAGCCATGTATTATTGTCAAGGATGGCCAAAATACATCGTATAATACATGTATTTGAAATACGTATTTAAAATACATTTTCGTATTTTGTAATTGTATTTTCAAATACAGGTATTTTGCTGTATTTTGCAATTTCAAAGGGAAGCAAAACAGACTGTGTAATTTGTTGATTGTGCTCTAAAATACAAATGAACGCATATGAGACGTATTTTAAATACATTTAGTTGAATTTTGCATTTAAAATACGTATTTTAAACGCAATTCTTTGTATTTTGTGATTAAAATACGTATTTTAAACGCAATTCCTTGCATTTTGTGATTAAAATACGTATTTTAAACGCAATTCTTTGTATTTTGTAATTAAAATACGTATTTAAATATATTACTAGTTACTGATGTATGTTGTAATTTGTATTTTGTGTTCGACACAAAATACAATCGCATTTTGTAATTTGTAAGCAAATACCTGGGGAGCAGTCAAATGTAATTGATAATTTGTAATTAAAGCCTTCGAGTGTATTTTTTGTATTTTGTAATTAGTAATTGGAACTAAAGTATTTTGGTCATCTCTGAATTATTGTTGATAATACCTGAAAGAAGGAGAAAGTTGAGCCCGAGTCGATGGAGCCATACTTGACCTTGTTTTGCTTGGGCAGATCCTTAATGTCTTTGATACCCTCGTCCATGCCCTCACTAGTGAGGAAGGCGGCCAGATTGGCAGTGTACGATGAAATCATGATGAGAGTGAAAAACCACCAGATCCCTGCCACTGTCCTTGTGGATGCGGCCCTTTGGGTCAAGTGTTAAGGACACATTTCATATGCTATTCTTTTTTTCAGTTTTTTTGGGTCAAAAATACGCGGGTCAAAATTACCAACAAAATTTATTTCAGCTTTCTACAGTACAGAAAGACGTACAAGACAGTACAAGAAGCAAGGCAAAACGGGCTAGTATCGCCACAAACCAAATGCAGTGCTGGGGGGAAGAGAGATTTTTCGGGGGGGGGGGAAAGGAAGATGCTCTTCACTCAAGTGTGATAACAATTATTTTTCAAACGAGGGCATATCATATAAAGGAATCATTCTTCTCACAAATAAATTGAGTATTCAATAAAAAAAAGTAACTTGTCAAGAATTTCCAAGTAGAAAAAGAAGAGAGAAAGCACAGATTTGTTCTCAAGTCAGTAACTTTCAAAGAGATGCATTTTTTGTTCTTGCTGCTACTACTCAGACGAAGTGAATGTCTTCAATTGAGGGAAAGAGGCAGGGAAAGTGTGTGTGTGAAAGAGCTCGTTTATTCCTATAAAAAAAGCTTGTTTTTTTTACAGCTTCTTCGAATAAGAATCGGCCCCATTGTTCAAGAAATACAAAAATAAAAGAAGGAGCAGATAGGGAAAAGGGGAAAGCACTTGAAGATTGCGAGAATTAAACAATGAATCATGTACCAGCGTCAATGATAATTACTTTTACATGATGATTTTTTTTTGTCTTTGTAGACATTACATGTTACCTCCGGAGGTTAGTTTAATCAATGGTGAGAATAATTCTTTAAACAATTAAATGTCACATTTAAAATAAATTATTATTTCAAAGAAAAGGCTATTGGCAATTAAATTATGAAATATATGTATAATGTTATCAAAAATTATGAACAAGAAAAAAACAATTAAAAAAAACAAGAAGGAAAGGACAAAAAATTAAGAAGAAAAAGAAGAAAAGAAAGTATTAAATTGAATTAGAATTGGCGGGGAAGAAGGATTTGTTTGTTTTTTGGTTCTTACTTGGGGGCAATATCGGAACCCTGTTGCATGAGGGATCCCCAATTATGCCACATGGCGTTGGACAAATTCAGGTCATTTTCTAGCTCGTCAGGGTCATCTTTGCAAGGGTGAGGGTTCAACCATTGATACGGTGAAATCCTAATCAACGACACTTAATCACTAGACTTTTTTGCTCACATTTTGTAAATTTTTAGATTTGTTTCTGTCCATAAAGCCAGTGTAACCTCATCATAACCTCACCTGTCCTACCTCAAAGATTCCCACCAATTAAATTTTCTCTCCCTCTTTATCCCCTAAATCTGAATGCGTAATTCCTTAGCCGTTGCCTTATCTTCAATATAAATTCACGCAAAATGTACTAACCACCTGAACAAAGGTGCAGACTGAATGTTAACAAATGAGAAAGGCAGTAATAATTTGACTTATTATTCTCTCAGACTTACTACAAACATATCTATTGCGTTATTGAATGACCGAAAAAAACGGACTACTACTCGCAAAATCTTCTAATATAGCGAAAACCGTCTTAAAAACATAAAAAATACCATTAGCTACAAATTAATTCACAATATCTACAAAAAATATAACAAAAAAAAAGTAAAACAGCAGCTTTAGCGGGATAAAAGCGCTGAAAATGTTAAAATGATTTTTTCAAAAAATGCTGGAGAGACATTTTGTCATTTTGCATTGCTTTCACAGGTAATTTTATCCCAATTAATTTCCCAAGCGAATCTAATATCTGCAAAATCCAAAATGTAAAGGGCTGTAGTTGCAAATGTTTTACATAAAATAATTTAAATTTTTTAATTAAAATAAATGAATTCTAAATAAATTTGATATAAAATAAAAACAAATAAATTTTACGTGTAACATAAACAAATACATTTTGCAGGAAATAATAATGGGATTTGAATAAAAATAATTAGGTCTTAAATAAATTTCTAATAAAGAAATGTAATTAAATGAAATGAAATTTTTAATGAAAGTAATGCAGAAGAAACAAAACAGAATTAATATGGTAACTTTACGGCGTTTCGGCTAAAAATGTCCACAAGAATATGTTCAAAAAAAGTGAAAAAAAAGAGGATAAAATGTGATTAGGAAGTGAGGAACTACAAAGACGACGCCTGCGGAGCTCTTTTATTTATTTTTACTGTTATCTACTCAGCCATTAATTACACAAAAAATCAAAATCCGATGGTGTCTCCATCAACTTTATAATAGTCATCACACGGACACACGTGGTTAAGCATGAAAGGATGTGCATGTATAGCTTGAGGTGAATAACAGGGCTTTAAATTTCATTGGAAGCTGGGAAAGCCAGTATTCCCTGGTGACACTCAACTCCCCACAGAGGACTTTGTCCACGACAAAATTCCACAAGGGATTTTATGCCATCAAAAAAAATATACCCTTGTCAAAGCTTGGATTGAATTAAGAAAGCCAGTCGACAGAAATATGCTTTAAATATTATATGCATAGCTATGATTTCATCTTCACACACAAGCAATTAATAGTATGAGGCGTAGCTGAAAGAGTAGCACAGTAAGAAGTAGCACAGAGGGAATTGAACGAAATAGAAGAATTAAAATTACGACATTACATCCGAAGGAAAATTATAGGAAATAGGAGAAGAAAAATGAGGAAATCCGAGGCGTAAAAATGATGAAATTGAAGAAGTAAAAAGATGGAAAAATGTGATTAAGAGACATGTTACTTGGGTGCAATATCGGAGCCTTGTTGCATGAGGGATCCAATAGAGAACCAGAAGCTGTTTGGTAAATGTAATTTCAATTCCAAATCTTGTGGCTCATCCACGCACGGATGTGGATTTAGCCATTCGAAAGGGCTCAACCTTTTTTTTTTAACCCCCACATTTTGTTTTTTGTTTTGGCAATGCGGAAGAAGACAAAGAAAGAACCATTCACTCACTCTCATTCATATGGACACAGAGGCATATCAAGAGGGGGAAATCTGGTATAATTATTCCGATTAATTCTGAAGGGTGACAAACTTTTCCGTGGTCATATGTCATTCTCACTCTCTCCCAAATATATTCACATACAAACTCTCACAAAACATCATTGACCCCATTGTTAGTCTATTATTTCCGGGCCACAGCCTGTTCTATACCGAGCCCAAAATGTACATCCAGGATTCCCAGCAAATAAAAGGCATAAAAAAGAATCCCATTCAAAAAACTTTTTGCATTCCTCCTCAGGTTTCATTTACAAAAAATGTGTTGTAAAAAAAATGAAGTAGAGAAACTGAGGGAAATATAACCAGAGATAAAACATGCATACAAAAAGAAGGGTGGACGAAGAGCGTGAAAACAAGTTACAATTTATTAATGACATATATGGAAGTATCAAATGGGATGTAATAGTGCCAGGGCATAGCCATCATATCAACAAGGGGGAAAGGCACACTGAACATTTATTCAAAAACGAAGGTACAAAAATAAAAAAGAGATATTAATACTGGAGAATTTTTTTTCTCATTGCATTTCTATATAATTTTTTTTAAGTGTAACAAAGTGAAGAGAAAAAACAAGAGGCTGTTGTTTTTTTTTCAAAGGGGGGAGCTTAAAAAAAAGTCTTGGTTTTTTGTTGGTTCGCAACCAATTTTTGTTGAATTGCTTACTTGGGCAAGATATCACATCCTTGAGCCATGAGGGACCCAATGGCAAACCAAAGAGAGTTGATCAAACTAAACTGATTCTCCAGAATCTCTCCACAGTCTTTACTGCAAGGTGGTGGCTCTTGCCATTCGTAAGGTGCGATTCTAATTTTTAACAGCCAATACGAGTGTCAACATATTTTTCATGTCATATCGTCAAATATGTAAATTTTCATACGAGCATTTTCATGTATGTTCTTTTTTTTTAATTGTTCCCCTTCCTTGTAATAAGACTGACATTGAGTTCGCAGGGGCAAATGGAGCTCCGAAATCCGAGACTTTCGCATTTGTTCCACAGAATCCTACGGTCGTTAAACAATACTTCTTCCCCAATGAACTTTGCACCAACATCCACGTAATTCAAATGAAGCCTAACAAAGGCCAGGTCATAATTGAACTTAAACCTAATCAAGCCTCCTGTAACCAGAGACGACCAACTCGGGTTTCCCGGGGTGCGTAAATAAGTCAATACATAACACCATGACTCTATGACCTGGCCCGACAAAAAGGGTTCTGAGCATCAGTAGGACTCGATCAGGAGAAACGGCCTCATGTCTCCCTTCTCATCTCTGACAAGTAAAATGCCTTGTGAAAGGAAGATCTCGTGTTTGGAGTGCACCATAGATTATTTTACGTCCTGCCAATGGATTAGTGATCCAGGGAAGGGACATTGTGTGGATTATTACTATGATAATATTAACCGGAGCCCAGAAATCTTGGTCTCACGTTTGTGTCCGCCGGAAGAGGAGATTACGACGGAGGCCACGACGGTCATTTCCACCATCATGCCCGACAAAAGGGAGTTGCTACCGTCTTGCAGCGCGGGTAAGGACGTTTACGACAAATAATTGGATCTAAATAGCTAAATTTAATAATAATAATTTAATTTAGATGTAATCAATATAACGTAAATTGGAGTTGTCTAAACGTATGTATTTGTGTAATAATTGACTAGCTCGGATTTTAGCTTAAACATTTATGGGAGGGCAAAGGGCAAAAATTGGTTGGATTCGAATTTTAAGCTAACTTGCATTTGCTTTGCTGCTGACCTAATTAACTTAAATTAATTTTTTTCTTTAATTTCTTTAATTGTTTTGGACAAATTCCAGACACTCTGCTTTTGGTCTGTGCCCTGCTGGGAGCCTTCGTGATGGGTTGCGGTGCGTTCGTCCTTGCGAAAAGGACCTTCAAGCGCTACGCTAAGGCACGGGAGGAGAACAACACTTATGGCGGCTACACTTCCATTGAGGACGACAACCTCATTTTTTAATTCGGAGGATTACTGTTAAAACAGATGAGAAGTCTTTTTCCGGAAACGCCAATGTCAGTCTTTTACTTTGAAATACATCCTATTTTTTGGGGGGGTTTATTATACAAACCGAAATATTTTTGTTTGAACATTGATCCAATACAAGATTGACCCAATAAATCCTTCCGTTATTTGATTCTCCAAAAAAAATTGTTTCAAGTTTTAAAAATGTCTTTACTCTTTCCAACCTTCACCGAATCAAAAATAAAAAGTTGATAGATAATGAAGAAGAGAACCAAATTTTTGAATCGTTTAAAAAAAAAAGAGGAAGCTGAATCCAAACGGAAACGTAAATTCTAGCTTTCTTATACGAAGTGTATTAAATATTGTACATTACAGATTGGCTACGGCTAGAAACATCCACAAAAAAAAAGTCATTATAGTTAATCATGTACGTAAACGAAAAAAATAGGCCAGGATCATATTTCAACCTATAAAAGAAATAAGTAATTAATTTACTTGATTACTGCATTATTATAATTACTGCATTACTATGCATATAAGTCTCTTCTCAGTCAATTAAAAAAATGGTGCTACAACACATTCGAACGTATAATTACAAATGTATGCAAGATCAGCCAAATAAAAAATTACGGAACAAATAATTTATTATTAGATACAAAAAAAAAAGATAATTATTTCACGATTCATTACGAAAAGCCAGAAAAAAAATCCGCTGACCTTTGTACATGGAGTGGGCTCTTCCGTCTCACTATTCTGTTTCCCTTTACTTTGTCTATTATAAAGAATATCATAATCTTCCGCTCCAAACCACTGAATAGTGGCGGAGAGGATATCCTCTTTCCTACACAAATTCCTGTACCATTTTTTTTTTGTCTTTTACCCGTACGAGAATTCTATCACAGATAAACCCGTATGAACCATTTATCTTGTCCCCTCCACGTAACTGTACAAAAATTGTACGAATTGTGCAAAATAATAAAAAACAAATTGCAAGTTTTCTGTAGAATTTCAGCAAGAAAAGTCCCATTTCGTTCCGATTAGTAGAACTTTTTAAATGGTACAAAAATATTTGTCTGTTGGGAGATAAATGGCTCATACGGGAAATACTAATCTCACTGAAAAAGATACTTCATTCCTGCACGTCCTGGCAAAGGAATATGACCATGATTAATACATACACTTGCCCCCATTTCCTTTCTTCACATGGTAACATTTTTATCCTACGATAAAAAAAAAAAGGGGAAATCTACTTCCGAAGATTTCTTTTGCAACGTCATCCCCGCAAATGTGGGACAATTTTTTGAAAGCAGAGATACATCTCTGCTTTATGTCCAAACCAACTTAACTGTGACTGAGACAGAAGACAGAAGGAAAAGATGTACCACTAGCCCCCGAAAAAAATGATTGCTAACATGGACCACCTGACCTTTTTCCCCTTCCACTAATATGAAGACATATGATTTCTTTTAAAGGTCCGTCTTATAGTACCTATACATACATAGTCGGAGAAAATCCTGTCTTATAACTCCCTTCCAAAAATATTGATAAAGGTACAGGGACTTTCCGAAGACGTACGTACATCATGACGGATTACATGTATCCATTTTCCATGTTGAAGAATAAGAAAGACTGGAGGGAGGGTGAGGGGGAAGGAGGAAGAAGACGCTCTGTACCTGGCAAGAACGAAGAGGATGAGGGAGACTCCGAGGTAGGCCGTGGCCATATAGATCCACACTTCAAAGTGAAAAGGCTCGAGGAAGGAGAAGAGTGACGGTGGTTTCTTGTCGGGCTGCCGGTACAGAATGCTAATGCCCAAGTTCATGAAGGGCATCGTGAAATCCAAAGTCTTCTCCCGGTCATGAGTAATTGTCATATCCCCAATGCCCACGTCCGCAATCTGTCAATTTATTACAGCTGTCCACACTTTTTCCCATCCCTTCCGCCGTAACTCCTCATATACGCCCTTTCTCTCGCACTTTACTTTCTCTCTCTCTCTCTCTTTCACTCTTTCCCCCTCATGTTATCTCTCTCCTTCTCTTTTTGTTGGTCTTCCCCTCTCCATTTTTGTTTCTCTTCCTCTCTCTCTCTCTACTTCTCTCTATTAATCTCTTTCTGTCTTTGTCTCTCTCTGTTTGTATCTCTTAATCATACTCTTTCTTTCTTTATGCTTTTCTCTCTCTTTTTATATTTCTTTCTCTGAACCTTTCTGTCTCTCTAACTCCCTCTTTCTCTATGTGGCTCTGTTTCTCGCGCTTTCTCTATGTGTCCCTGTGTTTCTTGCGCTTTCTCTTTCTTTATGTCCCTCTTTGTCTCTCTGTCCTTCATTTCTCTCTCTCTCTCTCTCTCTCTCTCTCTCTCTCTCTCACTCTCTCTCTCTCTCCCCGCAGACTCTATTTCTCTCTCTCCATCTTTGTCTCTTTGTCTCCTTCTTTGTCTCTTTATCTCTCTCTCTATTTCTCTCTCCTTCTTTGTCTCTTTCTCCCTCCATCTTTGTCTCTTTTTCTCTCTCCTTTTTTGTCTCTGGCTCTCTATCTTTCTCTCTCTCCTTCTTTGTCTCTGGCTCTCTATCTTTCTCTCTCTCCTTCTTTGTCTCTCTGGCTTTTTCTCTCTCCTTCTTTGTCTCACTGGCTCTCTCTCTCTTTCTCTCTCTCTCCTTCTCTTTCTCTCTGGCTCTCTCTCTCTTTCTTTCTCCTTCTCTGGCTCTCTCTCTCTTTCTTTCTCCTTCTCTGGCTCTCTTTCTCTCCGTTTACACACTTTCTCTCTGACGCTATCGCCGATTCTCTCTTCATTCCTTTCCCCCCTCTTTTTGAACAACTTCCTTGCACCCTCACAGAGCACTTTCTCTCTCTCTCTCCCTCTCGTTTTCTGGCTTTTCCTCCCCCCACTCAATTGTCTAATAGGAGTGCGTACAGTCTGGAGGATCCTCTCACCATTCTTTTCTCCTCGTCGCTTTCCCTCTGACTCGGTACGTATCTCTCTCGTTCTCATCCTCCTGGATCCGTAACTTAATTCCCCATAAGTTAAGATAAAAGAGATGAAGAAGCAGAAGGGAAAAGTGTCGTCGTTAGAATGCAGCGCAGAGACTGCTCTTGGGGAGGAGGGTTGGCGAGAAATGGACGGGAGGGGAGAAGTATGGAATCAAAAAAAAGAGTGCTCAAACCAGCACAAAATTTTCGCCCCCCAGAGAGAAAATTGGTCGGACGAGAGAGAGAGAGAGAGAGAGAGAGAGGGAGAAAGAGAGGGAGAAAGAGAGGGAGAGAAATCATCGGTATATGTACGGAGAAAGGGAAAGGACTGATTATGAATTGATGTGGTAATTAATTGATTATACCCCAGCTAAAATCTCGCCCACGACCCCCGTCCATCCGTATTTGGTCTTGTTATTGGGTGCTCCGTAGCTGTTGTCCGCCACTTCCCGAATCACGTACTTGAAGGAAAGAGATTCTGCGAGGAGATCCAGTAAGTCGATGGCATATCCCTCGTAGGTCCCATTCACCACCATGAGGTACGGGGCACTCTGAGTGAGAGAGTGAAGGGGGGATTTTCGAAGGGGGAGGGGGAGGGGAAAGACAAACAATATTATTATTCCCATCCTCCTCCGCCTCCCACTTCATCCCCTCGTTTGGCTCTTTTAATCCCTTTTTAGCCATTTCATTAGTGAAATCAATAAGATAATAATAAAGCGGCTTCCCAACCACCACACCAAAGACCAACCTGCTTCGTGCTCACAATCAGTGTTCTGTTCTTCAAATCTTCCTCCTGAATCTTCAACGTCTCATGTTGGGATCTTACCCAAGTGAAGTGCTCTTTGTTCCGATTCCCTCTCGAATCCCACAGCCCCACTTTGGTTAAGCCCTGGAAGAGCAAAATGTAGATTTTGTGTCAAAAATAAACGGAACTTCACGCACACACAGAGCACAAAAGGGATTTCTCCCGTTCAAAAGGACTCTCTCAGGCATGAGAAGTGTATTAGTAAGTCCCTTGGAATTACCTTCCACTAAACTTCAGGAATGTTCAATAAGTATTCACATAATAATAACCATGCAATGCACCAGTTGTGCGGACGAACCTTTTGCGTGAGTTCCATGACATCCAACTGGAAGTTACTGCGGTAGCCCGCACTATCCAACTCAATGACTCCGGTTAGACCTTGAAATTGTACCTATAATCATATACATACACATTAGGAGGGAAAACAAGGGGAAAAAGGAAGAAAAATAAAAACTTTTGAGGCAGTGACATGGAAAATAAGCTTGTCTTCCTCCTCATCCTCCTCCTCCTCCTCATCATCATCGTGAATGGAGGCTTGGAGGAGAAGAGGAGACTCTAACCTTTTTGAGTGCATCGAGGAGCAAATGTCCCTGCTTCCAAGTGTCCGTGGGATTAGCTGGATTACAATTAAGGGACTGCGGGGCTAAATTTCCTCTCTGGCTATTGTCCAGCGCTTGGAGTGCTCTTGCATATAACTCAATGGCATCGTAAATCAGGGCTGTCTCCGTCTTGACAAAATCAATTACACCAAACAAACGCACTCACCAACCACTCACGACGCGCCTCCTCATAATAACAAGTAACTACTACGTACTTTCTCTTTCCCTGGACCAAAGTCTAACCCTCGCTCTCTCTCTCTCTCTCTCTGTCTCTCTCACTCTCTGCCTTTCTCTCTCACTTTCTCCGTTTTTAATTTCCTCTCTTTCCTTCTTTCACTTTCTCTCTTTTCATCCCCAACTTTTTCCCCCTCTCTCTCTCTCTCCTCTGCTTTTTCACCCTCAAAGATTTCTGTACTTACGCAATGAAGCAGTTGACCCGGCAGAAACAAAGGAGGGAAATCCCTTTTATGGGCCCCCTTCTTAAAGAAAAAAATGACCACATACGCTTTATACAACAAATGTTTTGGGCTGTAAGAAAAAAAATTCTATAGCCACATGTGCGTTTTCCCTTTCGATTCCTCGTTTTCTTATGGACTCGAAAAATCTTTTGTTTTGTTGTTTTTTTTTTTAAATAAAGCTATTTGGTCCTTTTACAAGCATTAGGAGAGGAGGAAATAAAAAAAAAATTCGCAGACAAAACCCTCATGTTTCATATCAAATGATCAATTTTTTCTGTTTTTAGTACACAGCCCACGCAAAAACCATGTCTTCCCCTTGCACCAGAGGAGACACATATGGACACACTTTCTTTCCCTGGACTTTGGGAGGTTTTTTCCCTCCTCCCCCTCCTCTAAAATGTTGCTGGTGGTAAATCTCATTTTATACTCTTTGTATATAATGTCTTCCACTTGGCTTCCTCTGAGCGGTCCCACCAAAACACATAAATTACTAACTATGTGCAATTCTATGGCTACATGGCCATCTTTAACTTTACTGGTGCACTGTTCTTTTACTGGACCATTGCATCCCTGAACAACTTTCCTCACTCTTCCGCCCTTTCTATGGGAGAAAGTAAAGAGAGATATTTTGTTAATGCAAAAACAAACAACAAATAACCACTACTGCACTGAAATTGCAGGGGAATCCTGTATAACTTTCTACGGGGCTCTAAGGAGAGTATTGATACGCTACTGAGGTTAAGATTACGATTACCCAATTTTATTTTGTCCTGTAATTTGTACAACAATTTCACCGGACAGTAGTTATTCGAATTTTCACCCGGGAATGAGATTAACTTTGTCCTACGGCTGTAAACATTACCGGCAAAGCGTTGGCCCAGAGAGAGAGAGAGACAGTCAGCGGACAAATACGAACACGAGAGAGAGAACGAACACAATAGCGAGAGGCACAAAAAAGATAAGGGAGCAAAGGAGGGAAGGGGCGCCAAGGCAAGGAAAACTAAATGAAGAAATAAAGGGAAGTAAAGAGGAAGAAATATAAGCAAAGAAAGCAAGAAAAAAGAGTGAGAGAAATACAGCATGACCGAAAGAAATACCAGAAAAACAATGGAAAGAATGAAGGAAATAGAGACAAACGAAAGCAATAATGAAATAAATAGAGAAAGAACAAAAGAAATAGAGAAACAATAAAATAAATGGAGAAATAATAAAAGAATGAGAAAAAAACAAAATAAACAGAAGGAACGAAATAACAAAAAGTACTAAATAAAAACAGACAGACAAAAGCAATAGAGAAAGAACGAAATAAAAACAGACAGACAAAAGCAATAGAGAAAGAACGAAATAAAAACAGAAAGATAAAAGCAATAGAGAAAGAACGAATTAAATAGAGCAAAACCAAATAAATAAAGCTAAACCAAATAAATAGACCAAAATAAAATAAATACATAAAGAACGAAATAAATATAGAAAGTACAAAATACATAGATACATTAAGAACGAAATACATACAGAAAAAACGAAAGCAATAGAGAGATACGTAGATGGTGAAAAAGTGAAACAGAGACGAAAAAAACGAAAGAGAGAGAGAGAGAGAGCAAAAGTAAAACATTACGAAAGTAATAACAGGGTCAGATTAAACTTGCATCAAATATACTGGTGGCTTTGTTTGTTTTTAGAAAAGAAATTGGGACACAACAGGAAGAGGACAGGATCAGAAGTGCGTACGAGGAAGTCACATGAATGGGAGGAAGTTGGAGAAAGTTGCGGAAGAGCGAGGGAGACAGATAAAGGAGGCTACAGAAACAAAGAGTGAGAAAGTGGCACAATGGAAATGAATAATAGAGAGACAATGAAAGGAGAGAGGGAAAGAGAGAAAGAGAGAGACAGAGAGAGAGAGAGAGAGATGACAGAAGGACAAAATGTACTACCTTGAGCATGCCATGAGGGAGCGCCGGTATGGTTTCTCCGCCTCTGCTCGACGGCATGGCCAGAGGCGGTCGATGTCGACTCCGGGAGGACGTGAGGAGGGACTCGTCGAAGAAATCCGAAGGGGAGGATTTGTCCTGAAATCCGGATTCCACCAGGGTTTGCCAAGCTCGAAGAACAGTAACGGTCTCAGGTTGGTCACGGTCTATCATGCGAAATGCCGTGATGTTGATATCCCCAAATAAATAACTGTCAAGATCTAACGTCTGAATATCCTGCACAAAAACACACGCAAACGACCCACAGACACTTATTATTTTTTCTTTGGGTCTCCCATTTTCACCCCATTTTCTTTATACCCTCCTTTTTCCTTTGTTTTTTTTTTGATTATGGATGGGGCACATTTCACGGAAGATAAAAAGGTTATTCTTGAGCATGACTGGGAGCACTTACTAATGACGTGATGAAGTAGCGATAATTCCTCATCATCCCCACTTCGTGCGCGTGCTGGAAGATGAGAGGGAGCTTGGAGCTATCACAGTCTATGACCAAGCTATTGATGTCCGTCTGGATCCGAATCTCCTTGAACAAAGGCCTCGAAGGTGGATTTAAGATAAAGGGGAATAAATTCAAAAAAAAAAATTATTAATACCAAACCTAATAATTACAAGTTTCTTTGAACTGTAAATTTCTTTTTTTTAAACCATTTTTTTTATCTCATTACCTGTAATCCTCTCCAGGCGGAAGCTGCTTCACTGTCACTTGCTTGCTGTCGGGATTTGAAGCTCTCAGAATGTCCTGAAGACGCACTAAGCTCTCATTATTCTCGTAGATGACGACGTAGCGGTTCCAGCCCCACGCTTCAATCACATCCGCGAAAGCCTACACCATTTATTATCATGTGAGAGAAAGTCTCACATCTTTCTCTCACAAAAAACTAACTTTTCCCCCCTTTTTTTGTCTCCCCCAAAACGTTTCCCGAGGGAATCTCCTTTCATCTCACCCACCCACAACTTTCTCTTTCAATGCATTTGCATACAGCATCTCTTTCCCCTAAAAAAAATAATTCTGGGGAAAGTGAAATTTTGCTGTGGAAGAGAGTGCATTGTGCATGAAAAATGTATGATATTTTACACCTTAATAAAACATGGAGGGAGAACATTTGTAGGTATGCTCAGATGCTTTCATGAGAGAATAATTTATTATCTTTACCACGGATTACTTCCTTTCACTTTTGTCACTGGTTGAGCCAAAAAAAAAAGGACATGAAGAAATAGTTGACATGCTAATTTTCTTTTCGTGGGGGGGGGCGAGTGGAAAGCCGGAGAAAAACAGATACAGGAAGGTGTGTGAATCCCGGGACAAATCCATGCCTACATATTTCATCCTTGATTTTGTCCCCTTCCACCCCAAAAATCTTCTTCTGAGGACAAAAAGAGCAGCCACCTCCTCGGGAAAAGAGCTTATACTTACTTAAAGAGCCGCAAGTCTTAAGAGATCAAGGACAGGGAAGGATCAAGGGAGGAAATCCCGGTTCTTCCTACGCTTGAAAGAGCCTCTTTCTTGACCCTTCCCAAGGAGGGGTGGACGGCCATAATATTTTTTTTATCTTCCTCTTCCTCCACAGTACAGACATTTATTTTATTTTGCAATGTAAACTATATGCTCTTGGTGAAGACCAGACTCATTCCTTCCCCCTCAAGTCTCTCGAGGGAATTTGGGAAGGGGAAGACCACAAGTTATTTTTTTTTGGAGGGGAAGAGAGGAGACAAATCAAATAATGGAGACAAACTAATAGCAATGTGACGATCAAGCCCAACAAATCAGGGCAGGGAGGGACAGAGAGGGAATAGAGGGAGGTCAGAGATTGAAAAAATGTCTCTATTTACCGTTCCTTCCACCCCTCAGATTTTTTTTTCGACTTTTCCCCCCTCCTTCATCTTCTCCAGACGCTTCTCTTCTCCAGACTTTTTTTTTCCTTCATAATTTGGTAGTCAACTTTCCCTCCCCTTCCACTATATGTGGAAAGTTTTATTTTTTTTTGGGGGGGGGGAGGAAAAAGTAAACAAATTCTATGAAGGGCAAAGTTTTTGGGCTTTCCCCTCCCCAGCCTGTTGTAGGGGATCAAAGTATGGGGGAAATAATTGGGAGGGGGCACGTAATCCACTGTCATAAAAAATAATTATTACTCTTATACCTTTCATCACTACTTTTTTTATGTAATCCGCTCCATGTGATTGAACACATTGACAACACCCTTTGGAATTCTCCGTGTTTTTGGATGGGGAAAGTATAGTAACTAGGAGTATTTTTTCTACACATTACTTTTCCGACACATCACTTTCCTCACATCCCGTCTATTCCCATTCCTAATCCTTGTCAAAAATCTGGTGGACTAGTTGCTGAGAGAGAAAAAAAATAACCTTCACATGTTCCTCCTCCTTCTCATTGCCATCATCACCATTACGGGGATGATGATGATGGTGGTGTTATCATGAGAGAGAGAGAGAAAAAAAAGTAAATGATTGGAATATTACTCCTCCAAAGAAAAAACGAGCTTCTATCCTCCCAAAAATAAACCCCTCCACCATTCCTCAAAAGAGACCCGTTTTTCCCCTTGGATGTTTTCCATGACGGCTCCGACATGGAGACTCCCATTGCCATTACTCATAATGGGTGGAAGAAAAGGGGAAAAAAGAGGAAAAAAGAGGGAAGAGAGAGAATTTTCACCAAGTTGGTACACTTTCCCTCATCTTCACCCTCTTTGTTTGTTCGCAAAAATCTTTGCCCTTTTCTCTACTGCCGCCGGAGTTTAGTGTTGACGGAGATAAGTGGGAGAGATCTTTTTCTGGAGCAGTTTTCCCTTCTGCAAAAGTTGGGGGGTGGGGAGGTACCTAGAAAAAAAAGTAACTACAAAGAGAAATATAATATGAAAAAAAAACAAGAATTGACTGGGAGATGTCTGGGAGTTGAAGGGCGGGAATGGGAAGAAATTCCAAATAATGTTCCCAAAGTATAGGGGCACACTTTATAAACTTTCTCCAAAGGTCTCATATGGAATATAGGGTTTGGAAAGCAGGGCATCGTGAAGCACTTAACAACCCCTTCACCTCCTTTCCCTCCAAGGAGGAGGAAGACAACCAATTTTTACAAGCTGGCTTGAATACACACACACAATAAAGGAAGAAAGTGCCTCTCTCTCCTCCCCCCTAAAAATAAGACTTCATGATAATAACAAGGCCCCTTTTTACCCCTCGCATATGTGTATCACAGAGATGGAAAAAAACCTACTCTCACACACCCACGCACATATAAAAAAAAGAGTGTGGGGAGAGGGAGAATTATGTACTTGATTTTATTTCACAGTTAGTAGCAGATGCAGGGGGAAATCCCCCCTTCAAACTTTCTCCATGTGCTTACTCCCCCCAAAAAAAACATGAATCATTCCGATGCGTACAAAACTGTGGACAGGAGTTCATGGACAAATATAAAGAGAAATAGAAAGAGAAAGGCAAACAGAAGGGGGAAAGAGAGATATTGTAAACTTGTTGGGGGGGAGGGTGAATTTCCCAATTGTTTCTTTCTTATTTTTTCCTCTTACTTTTTTGGAATTACTTTCTCCATTTTTTCTCTTCCATCCTTTCCCCTTTGTTCTCATCTCTATCTCTGTTTTCTCCCCTTGACTGTCTCCTTCTTCTTGGGACTACTGTGGGTGGATTTGTAACGTTACAGTGCGTTCTCGAACGTCGCCATGGATCATCAGCTCTGTTTTTTTTTTTGGGGGGGGGAGGTTGTCCCCAATATTTCACTTGTATATATTCAGCCACTATATTCCTCCTCCTCCTGGACCCCTCTCCCTCCATTATTATCTATATGGATATACACGCACTCCCTCACACAGATTCAATCCATTCATTCACATAAGTCATGATTCTCACCCCTTGGGCGGGGGATTTATGACTAAAAATTTGCTTACCCTGACAATATAAATAACGACTCATTATGCACCAAAGAGCAAATGCTCCTCTATTATATATGACACTATTACTCCCGTTTATATTACTTTGGCCATGTCCTCCCTCTTCCATAGCCCAACCAAAAAAAAAAATTCTTTTTCTTGCGGGTGAGTGAGATTGCGAGTGAGATCTTTTTTCTTTCCTTTTCTTGTTTTTTTTTCTTTTCTTGTTGGTAAAATAAATCGGATTCTTTTCTCGTTTTTTTTTTTTGCAAGGGATATTAAGATGCTATATCCCCGCATAGTGAGTTATGATTATTGTTGATGGGAGAACCAATAGGGATCTTTTCCCCTCTTACCCGACTCAGAGTTTGGGGATGAGGATGTAAATTGACCGCGAAACTTCCCCGATTGGATCGGAAGTCCCATTTCGTCTCTAAATGAGGGACCTCCAGAGCATCGCATACTGATTGCACGTGCGAGGATGTGGCAGGGGTTTGTGGTCCCAAAATCCCCGCGACTCCTTCTTTGAATATCCGACACACTGCGCAATCAACAGTCTCCTTTACATGTCCTTATTTTCATCCTTCTTTCCCATTTTTTACCCTTCACTTTTTTTTTTTGAGACTTCCCTCCTTATTATTACTTCCTCAATATTTTGTCCATTCTCTTTTTTCTCCATAAGACCCTACATGTGCATTTTTTTTTCAAACTGTCATTGAAAGCATTTCTTCTCCACTTTCTTTTCTGGTCATGTCATGACAGTAAAGAAGAAAGGAGGGGGGAATACAATAAATCTTTTGTAGGCATTTCCTTCCAACTGGACCCAGTCATTTCCATATCAGCGAGAGACGGAGGGTGAGCAAGAGGGAATGAGAGGGCGAGTGAGAGAGAGAAAGAGACGGAGGGAGAAAGCTATGAATATATAAGAATGAAGGGAAAGTACGATGAAACACGCCACAAAATGTAAAAGGAAGAGGAAAGACGAGAGAAAAAGGAGATGACACAGAGATCATTCAAAGAAGTGCGGAAGAGGGAAAAAAAGTTTACACTTTTTTCTTTAGGCGGATTTGAATTAAAAGCATTTGAAGCTTTTTGCCCTCTCTCTCTCTCTCTCTCTCTCTCTCTCTTTCTTTCTTTCTTCCCTTTCCCTCTGTACGTATGGAATGAGCAAGTGATTGCGCATAACCATCATTTTCTGTTTGTAGTATATATTGAAAATATTTTCTTCCTTGACAGTAAGATTAGTCTGTCGTCCCTTTTGTGTGACATTCCAGGGAAAACAAGAGAAGACGACAGAGAGTATGTGTGAGAGGATAGAAAGGGAAGGAGAGAGAGATGGAGAGAGAGATATTTCGGGTGGCAACTAGTCAAGAGGAATAAAAAGACAGGATTTTTTATTGAAGTCCAATAATACGACAGAGGAGAGTGGAACAAGAAGTTCTTCCTTCTTTAGAGCTAGAGAGAGAGAGAGAGAGCTAGAGAGATATAGAGACAGAGAGACAGCAGAAATGCTCCATACGTTCTATATGTACATGAAAAGTTTTACGACCAAAAAGGCAAATAGTACAGAGACATTTACATTAAAGGAGAGAGAGAGAGGGAGAGAATAGTGTGAAAGGAAAAGAATCTGTTTCGGTTACTACATTGGACATGTTGCATCCTTGGTAGTGTGGAAGAAAAGCAAAAGAATCTCTATGAATGTGTATGTGGACATGTTTTGCTCTTGGAGCGAATAAGTGTAAAAAAACCCGAAGATAAAGGAGTGAAAAAGGGAGAGGAAAAAGGATAAAAAAAAACAAGTATCTATATCTACAAAATAGAAAAAATGGGGAGGGAGGAGAGCGAGGATAGAGGAAAGAATTTGGTGAATTTCTTTTTGGTACTATCTGGCGTGGGGAAAATAATATGGAAGGTTGAATGGTCCGCGAATTGCTAGGGGGAATACCAACGGAAATTAAGCATGCTTTCCTCCTCTCATTTTCAGACTGAATAATAATAATAATATTCTCCTTTCAATAATATTAGTGAGAGGAGGAAATCGTGACTTTTACATTGCCCTTCCGAACACACACACACACACATACGCACACAAATAGCACAAGGAACTCTGCCCTCCAATTCAATGCTCTTCTTTGGAGGCTTCTCTTATCATAATCGATTGTATTGTGTTGGCTTCCTCCACGTTTTATTACCTATTTTAAGAGAGTTGCAGGGGAGAAGGGAGAAAGAGAGGGGAAGAGAGAGAGTAGCATCTCTTTCTAGTAACAGAAACCATGGGCTCTCTCAAATATTTCTTAATTAATTTGAAGCTAT
>JAQGBT010002049.1:0-26591 GCA_034698585.1 Disparrhopalites patrizii
AGAGAAAGAGAGAGAGAGAGAGAGAGAGAAAGGGAGAAAAAGAGAGAGAGAAAGGGGGAGAGAGAAGCGACTCCTGCATAAAACTCACCACCGCCGCCGCTAAGCATTTCTTCACATCTGGCCAGAAACTCCTCAGCCTTTCACCACCGCCGCCGCTTCCCTCGCAGCACTTATGTCTATCGTTGGAAATGTACTAAAACGGACAATTTCCCCCCTGTACATATACAGTGCATCCAGACTGTGTCGTGACGACATACAGCAAAAAGTGTTAAAGGGGTAATGCAAGATTTTTTGTACATGGGGTAGCATAGAAATAAAGATTTCCCCGCGTATGGTAACAAAATATGAAAATGGAAGAGAAAGATGGAGGGGAATGGGAAATGCGGGCAGAAAGAAGGATATGAAAGTCGTGAAAAGGAGAAAAGAGAAAGTCAAACAAAAACGGAGAGAAAGTAAAAATAAGGAAAAAAGAAAGTCAAAAAAGGTAAATTTAAAGTCAAAAAAAGGAAAAACGTAAGTCAAAACAGGGGGAAAAGAAAGTGAAAACAAGGAAAAATGAAAGGAAAAAAAAGGAAAAATGAAAGTCAAGAGGAGAAAGAGTGATAGAGGGGACTAAACAGAGAAAATGATTCTCAGACAAGTACAGAAAGACCAAAAGGAATCAAGACAATTTCAAAGAAGATCATATAGCTGTAGCTAAAAAAAAGAAAACGTGTTACAAAAGCAAATAAATTCACCAAGAAGAATTAGAAAAAAGCGTCAAACGACATGGACTAAAAAAGATAAAAACCCTAAAAACGGAAAGAAAACATTTAAAAAGAAGAGAAAACCTGAAAAGGTAAGTTCCAAAAATCAAACAATTTATACTGAAAGAGTCTGGAAAGACAGGAAATAGCTTCATATAAATAGAAAATTAAAAATAGAAAGAAAATAGAGAAAATGAAAGACAATCATGAAAGTAAGAAGTACAGGAGAGAGACGTAGGCAAGACAGAAGCAGTGAATTCGACAATAGAGACACTCGAGAGCGACAAACGGAGTAAACTAGAAGAAAGAGACGCCAGAGTGAAAGGAAGGAACAAAACAAAAGAGACGGGAGCTAGAAACAAGAAATAAAAACAAACATTTTACAGAAGAAATATTTGACAAAGACAATTTCCTCCTCAGAAGAGTGTTAAACACGGGAGTTTAATCCCCTTGAAAACAGATTGGAAGTCCTAAAAAATCTACTCTCTCCCAAAAAAACATGAGAACCAGCTATTTTTCCCGGGATCCCATTACTCTCGTAAAACAAACGTTGAGACTCCCACCCACAGAGAGATTGGAGGAATCAAATGGAAAATAAACAAAATGAGAACAACCGTAAACAACTGAAGGGAAGGGTAAAAACATGGAAAAACAACTTCGAATGTACCCGGGAGCTCCGGCCAAAATTAACACGAGAAAAATAGAGAAAGCTCCGGAAAGCTCCTGGAAGAAATTGGGACCGTATGGTAGGAAATCAGAGGGATTTCCCGACTGGAATAGTACTCCACAGTAAATAGTTGATGGTGCCTCCCATAGACCCAATGTAAAGGTTTGAGGAAGGTCCTCTCATCACCATTGTTGTTGTTCCTTATTTGTTCCACATAGTGCTTGGTGCCCCTCGTAAAGATTTCATGGCTTTATCAATAAAACATTTACGAGTGTGTGCTCACATCCCAGAAACAAGTGCTTTGCTCGGATTTCCTTATTTCCTTGTTTCTCCCCGGATTTTGAGTCTCCTTCTAAATTTATGGTATTGATCCACAAACAAAATCTGTGCAAGTCCCCCCACCTTCGCAAAATATTTCAGAGAAAGAATATAAGGGATGAAGGCCTAGCAAAACAATGGAGATTACTTGGGAGAAAGTTCTCTCTTTTGTTCCCGAATTTTTTAATGGGGTAAAAAAAAACTTTTGTTGAAGAGTTTCTTTTTTTTCCCCGTGGAACCCCGCTTCTTTCCGGGAATCTCTGGGGAAAAAAGACCGGGGAAAAAGTGCGACATATGTACATACGAGGCTTTTTAATGGGCTGAGAGGATCAAAGAGACAAGTGAGGGGAATGACGAAATATGAAGAGGAGGATGAATTGGCGAATGAGACACTTTCATGAAGGACGAAGGGCTTCGGTAGGCATTCGAGGTCTTCTACTATATAGTACTAGAGGACTATAGTTTAGTATCCGGAGTGGAGGGGAAAAGGACTAGATTAGCTCTTGGGAGTCTATCTCACTTTGGAGGTGGGTTAAGTGGGAATTGGGCACGGGATTTAATTGGATATAGGTATTGAAAAGCTCAATACGTATGCGAGTGAAAGTTATAGTACGGGACAAAAAATTGGGAAGAGATGGAATTATATCTGAATTTAAAGGGAGGACAGTGATGGAAATAAAAGTGTAAAAGCCTGTATAAAAGGGCGAGTCGTGAGAAAATCATCCAAAAACAGGGCAAAATGTTGAATTGGGGCACAATGAGAGGAGAAAATGCAAATCCCCTAATAGAAATGGAAGAGCTGATTTGATCAAAAAAATACGTAGCACATTATTTGAAAATTATAAAGCAAATAATAAAGAAAGTTGAAAAACAAAATTACTACTCAAATTATTAAAAAAAATACAAACAAAATTACCAATGAAATATCAAGGAAAAACTTATGAAAAAAATTGTAAAGCAAATTATGTAGGCAGTTATAAAGGAAATCATACAGAAATAATAATAATGACTGGGCAATCAAAAATTGCTACAAACGGAGACAATTAATAAAATAATGAGAGAAAGCCTTACACAAAAAAACATAATATCCCTTATGAATAAAAACCCAATTTGGGAAAGTGACAAAAACCATCTGGAAAAAGCAAGAACTGGAAAACGGATGACAAAAAGGACCAAGAAGTCGAAGTGACGGATCATAAATTCCAGCCAAAAAAGAAAGTAAACGACATTTCTGGTGACGTTCTTAAAGGATCTTTTCATTTCCACTTTTATTTGATAGAATCTTCTCTTTTAATGTCAAAATGATTCCTTCGGAGATTTCATTTCTATTCCTTCCGACTCGCAATTTTTATACGTTGCCATTGCTTGCTCTGGAGGCATCTTCACTGATTGTGATGGAATGCTTTTTTATGTTGGAACGTTTATTTTTTTGTTTTTCAATAAACTCCGATTATATCTGGGGAAATTGCCTTTGAGTCAATGATGGTGAAGACTACTTTATTGTACGCAAAGGCGGAAATGAGGACAAAATGAAGTGTTTTCCCGTTCTTTTAGCCTCGAGTGGTGTTTTTTCTACAGCGTCATTTCAATTGGTGGTTGGATTGCTTTTATTGCCGGTTTCTGATTGATTTTTGTCTCGCTCATTCCTACCAGCAATGTATTTCTTAATTCGGTTGTCTTAGTCTTCTTCTTACTTCTCTAGCTTTCTCTCTTTATATATTTCTTCACTACTTTCTACCGCTTTCTCTCGTTCTATATTTCTGTACTACTTTCTACCGCTTTCTCTCTTTCTATATTTGTCCACTACATTCTTTCGCTTTCTCTCTCTTTATTTGTCCACTACATTCTTTCGCTTTCTTCCTTTCTTTATTTGTCCACTACATTCTTTCGCTTTCTCTCATTCTTTATTTGTCCACTACATTCTTTCGCTTTCTCTCTTTCTTTATTTGTCCACTACATTCTTTCGCTTTCTCTCTTTTTGTATTTCTCTTGTACTTTCTCCAGCTTTCTCTTTACTTGCGTCTCCAACACTTTCTCTCGCTTTCTATGTTTCTGCATTTGCCAAGTACTTTCTCTCTTCTCTCTTCATGTATTTCCGCTGTGCTTTCTCTCTTCTCTCTTCATGTATTTCTCCTGTGGTTTCTCTCGCTTTGTCTTTCGGTATTTCTCCTGTGCTTTCGCTCGCTTTCTCTTTCGGTATTTCTCCTGTAATTTCCCCTGCTTTCTTTCGTTATGTGCTTCTTTTGCGCTTTCTCTCGTCTTATCTCTTGCTGTATTTGTCCTGTAATTGTTCTGGTTTCTTTATTTGTGTATGTATTTCGCATGTGGTTTCTCTTGCTTTCTCCATTCATGTACTTAATTTGTACTTTCTTTCACTTCCCTTAAGTATTTTCTCAGTATGTACCTTCTCTCGCTTTGTATTTCTCACATATTTTCTTTCGCGTTCTCTTTTTATGTATTTTTCCAATAATTTCTCTCGGTTTTTCACTTTATGTATTTTTCCAATAAATTCTCTCGCTTTCTCTCTTTAAGCATTCATCCGCTATTTTCCCACTCTTCAATATACGTACTCTTCGTACGTATGTACGTATAATATTACCGCATTCCAAGCGCATCCAGCATTAATAACACTAAAAGGAATCCAAATTCCTGCATCTTCACGGACATCTTCTACAAGGCGATTCTGAATCCCCATTCTTCGCATTTGGTCCCAAGAGAAATCTCCATTGAAATTGTTGAAAGAGCACCAAAGAGACTAATTATTCCTCCACTCAAATCAGAAAAGGTCATCCCGCAATAATCTTTTATAGTCTTCTCATCCTCCTTTCTTGTGTCCATGGATTGGAGTAAGAAGAAGTATTATGTACGTTATAATTAGTGGGAGTGGGAGTTCTTATCAAGGCTCGCATCATCCAGACTCTCCGATGGGCTTCCAAGCTCCTTCAAAAAACTTTCAAGGAGAAATAATGTTTCTCAATATATGCCTGTACAATTATACACGTACATTAGGAGGACTTTCTTTGGTTAAATCCTTTGGGAGGGGAGGAGATAAGTGGGCAGATGAAGTTTTGAATGTTGTAGGGAAAGTGCTATGGACTTTAATCCGGGCGTCACTCTAGTTCGTCGTGCTCGGGCCTTGGAGGATATTCATTAGCCCATATCTGTCCCTCTTTTTCACACTCTCTCTCTCTTTCTCCCTATTACTAGACCTTTTTAATCTTCTCGTTCCCACGTTTGCACTTTCTCCAGTTTTCTTTTGCTTTTCTCTCTCTTTCTCTCTGTTGTCATTCCGTCTAACGCTTTCTCTCTTTCGTTCTCTTGCACTGTCGGCTGCCCTTTCTGGCTTGTTCACTCTCACTTTCTTTATTTTACGTGTATAATATCTCTTTTTTTAATAATAATTTTTATAATAATATCTCTTTTTATTGACTCTCTATCTTTTTCTATCCTGTTCGTTTGATCTTTCTCTCGTCAAATATTATCTCCTTCTATATATTTTTATGGCTATTTTCTTTACTAATATTTAACTTTTTTTCTCTGTTCATACTATTTCTCTCTTTCTCCGTCTTCCTTTACATATCTCTCATTATCGCTGTCACTATTTGTGTCGTATTTATTTATTAATTCTGTCTCATTTTCTTTGCTCTCAATTGTTTCTCATTTTTCTCTCTTTCTGTATCGGTCTACATTTCTGCCTATTCCTCCTTTTCTATTATGTACTTTGTATCATAGTTTGTGTACATTCTCCTACTACATTTGTCTCTTTGTGACTTTCGGTCGGTCAATTTTTCTATCTCTGACTATCTATCTGCTCCTGTCTGTACAATTTTTGAGGGTAATTCTCTCTGTCTGCATCCGTCCTTTGCTCTTTAGTCCCTTCTATAAATGTCTCTTATCAAAGGATGCATGTAGTACATACATACATCTCTTTCCAGAAACTTTCCTCCAGTCTTATTTGCAAAGGCTTGTCCCCATCCCTTCCCATTTAATTCCACTGATGACAATTGTGGAGGATGAATCATCATTACGAGTGCAGATAACTCCTTTGAATAATGCTCATTCTTCATCCTTTTCCACGACTACTTTATTCTCAAGACTTTTGGTCCTTAATCTCCTCTCTTTCGTACTCACACTTTCTGGTCCTGCTCAAGAATTTAATGCCACGACACATTACTCCTCCAGATTTTTTTTTGGAGAGAATAATGGAGAGGCATAAATCTAAAGTGGGAGGATTCCACCGGGAGATTCCTTGCGTGTTTGAACTACTTGTCCCTTCTTAAATCCGGAATGAAAATCCTCAAATGCACTGGCACAAATCCTCACATGTGTACGTGGAGACGTCTCTGTACAATACTTCAAGAATTCTAAGGATTCCAGGACTTCCCCTTTTTTTCGGGGAGACACTCATCTCATGCGTGGTCACACGTGAACTTTGACATTTCTCCATTTTTTATCCCAACCATTTTTCTGCATCTACCCTCATGGAAATGACGTTTCCGTAGAAGTTCCACAAAATGATTCATTTTTATGAGAAATTAAATAATTATTTCCCTCCAGTTTTTTATATTGCTAAAAAATGCGAATAAATCCTAACAAAATCTAACGCATTCCTCGCTAAAAGTGAGGTAAAGACGGAGTAGAAAGAAATTTCCAGCTCTCTGACGTCACGCACACGGAAAGTAATTGCCTCCACAAATTCCGGTGCATAACTTGATCTGCGCCATTGGAGCATCTACAACCTTTTTATATGTGTATCACTATACCCCATATGGGAAGATCCTATAAGGAGCATCCTATAAGCAATATCCTGTAAGGAACATCCTATAGGGAAAGTTCATGCTAATATAGGCCATTTCTTCATCCATAAGTTTTCCTTCAATATAGTCGCCTTAAATATTTATAGAGGAGGCTCTTGCCTTTACAAAAGGTATATTTTGAGGCTCAAAAGCAAAAATGTTTACGTGTGCACTCAAGGGAATGGGTAAAAATGAGTTCTATTAAAAATTCTCTCTTTTGAAATCTCCCGCCGCTTCGCCTTCGAAAGCCGGGAGCGTCCTCATCAATGCTGATGTTACCATGCATTATCCACGCATTCATGTTGGGGGAAATGCACGGGAATGATGCCATGGAGGGCCCATGGGTTTCCCAAAAATAAATTAAGGTCAGAAATATATAAAAAAGGGACTTACCAAATACCACTGGAAGGGGAAGTAAGGGTCTGAAGGATCCTCCAGCCTCGGAGGGAGATTCACGAGATTCTCCACCCGGAGAGGATTAAAACCTCTCTTCACCCGCCGGAAGCCAGTTTGTTGCACGGCGAACTTCACCTGTAAAAAAAACCGAAAATAAAAGAGAATCATAAACTTTGAGTGTGTTCTTTCATATTAGGGATATTGTGATTCTGGAGAAAGACTTATATTATAATGCCTGGAGGATAATGAAGAGATGCATATGTGTGCAGGTACTGATTTGAGTGCTTTCCAAAGGGAGTAAGAGAGAGAGAGAGGGAGGAAGAGATTTATGTGGAGAGGGAATTCTTCATATCCAAGTGGGAGCAGTTAATTACTTTGTTTTTATTACTGCGCCTCTAATAACGCACACCCGCGGGCTTTCTCCTTGGCATACTTTCTCCATCTCGCCTGAATCTACCGGCTACCGCCTTCCTTTCTTTCCGGCTGGCTTCCTTTGTTTTATCTTTGACGTTGACGTCGCCTCAAATTTATTTCGGTGTAGCTGTTTTTGTTTTCTCTTGCATTAGCTCATATTAACCCTTTCTCTCCTGTTTTTACATTTTCTTTCGTTCTTTCATCTCCCTCTTATTTCTATGGTTTCTGTTTTTATTTGTATTTTCTCTTGTCTGTGTACTGTGATTACGTATGCTGACTTTTCTGGCTTCTGTTTTCTCTTGCGTTCTCTCATTTCTTGATTTTTCCTTACAGTCTTTCATTGTTCGTTTTTTCTGTTGTTTTTTGTTCAGCCTAAGTCGTTTTAATTTTCTCTGGCGTTTTCGTTCTGTTGGTCTTTCTCCAACATTTATTTTCTTTTTCGCCTGCGTTTTTGTTCTATTTTACTTTCTCCAATATTTATTTTCTTCTTCGCCTGCGTTTTTGTTCTATTTTACTTTCTCTTATATTTGTTTTCTTTTTCTACTTCGTTTTCGTTCCGTTTTATATTCTCCAAATTTTGTTTTCTGTTTTTCATGCATTCGTTGTGCTTTATGCTGACCTTTTTTGCTTTGCTTTCTCCGGCTTTCTATTTTTGGTTTACTTTCTCCTTTTGTTTTAATTGCTTCAATCTTTTCTTTTTACTTGGTTTTCTTCCAATTCGTTCTACTTTTTTCGGTTTACTTGTTTTTTCTCCGGCCTCCTGTTTTCTCACATTTTTTACGCTTTGCCCTTTTTTCGTCGTTTGTTTGGCTTTGTTATGCGTTTCTTGTTGCGTTGCTTTCTCCTGCTTTCTCTCTTTGTATCGTTTTCTCCTGCCTTTTCCATAGGAATTGCCTTCTCCCGGTTTACATTTTTCACTTTCTCCATTTCTTTCGTTTTCTCCTAATTTATGTGATTTATTCCGTTTGTCTAATTATTTTGTTTACCCTTCCGGTCCCTTGTTTTTTACTATTCGTTTGCTCGCTCCCGCGCCTTGTTATATCTCCACTTTCTCTATTCCTCCTTTCCTCCCATGAAATGGTTTCCTTTGATTTATATCCCGGTCCTTATCTAATTACGTGGCTCACTGTCTCCGTACTCCGCACATCTTTTGACTGACTTTCCAGCTTTTGTACTTTCCCAGAATTTTCTGCACTAATATCTATATATCATTCATGTAAATTTTGCTTCCCTTCCATTAAAATGCCTATTTTTGCAACATATTATTCTGCTTTGTCCCGATGCGGGAGACACCTACGTATTTCCAGGGCTTGCATGCTCCACCTTTTCCTCCCTCTGTCCCTCCCGCACTAAATAATTCCTGTCTTTCGTTTGACGTCGTTCCATTTCAGCTAGTGCAATCCGCCGTTCCAGATGCTGATTTTGTCTGCCTGTAGCACGCTTGGATTGCCATGACATATTTACATTATGGAAGAAAGGGGAGATATGTGGAGATTTAATTCGGAGCGTAAACAAAATCCTATGTCGTTTCTGTTTCTTTCAACTTCTCCCTTTCACTTTCTCTTTTTCTCTCTCTTTCCCTTTCTTTCTCTCTTTGTCTCTCCCTCTTTCTGTCTCTCTGGATTCCTTCATCCCTCTTTGTTTGTTCCCGCCTTTGTTTTACAATTCATTCGAAAGTCTTGTTTGCTCAGTGATGGATTTGTGCCCCCGGAGAAATACAGAGAGGGGCTTGTACAAAGACTAGAGACAAAGAGAGAAAGTCGAGAGAGAAAGTGACGGAGGGATAGACGGGAAAAGCAGTGAAATACCAATTCATCTAATGGACTCCCAAATCCCTGACTGCATCATCATCAACAATATGGCATTTTCTTCATCCCCCTTCATCTTATCCCTTCCAGATGGTGACAGTCACATCTCTCCCGGATTTTATTATTGCGGTCTACTACCCAATTTTATTTTTGGGGACCAAAATGCCGACACACTCCGAAAGGATAAGGAACTCCGGCGTGTGTGGGATTGAATTATGTGGGAAGCCTCTTGAAAAAGATTTTATTTTATTTTAAAGCCATTCCTTCATTCACAATATTTCTTTTTATACATGATTTAGACATCCAGAATTCAATGTCGACTGCTTCAATAAGGATTTTTATATAATTTGAACTAAAACTATACTTTTGAATTGCTTTGGAATCTTGATTTCTTTTTGATTTTTTTCCAAGAACTTATCCAAAATCGATAGACTGTGAAATTCTTTGGTTTAGTTAGTGTTTTAAGGGGAAAATGCGTATTTTGGGGAAATATGGGTTCAACCCGGGTTGTGACAGTAGCTTTATAGGAGGATTTTGGAATTTTAATGCATATCCCATGTTTTTTCCTGGAGGAAATCTTCCAGTTTGTGATTCAAAAAGCCTTTTCGCTACGTAGAATTCGTCCATCTCCGTGCAGGGACGGAGACGTTTTTGGCAAAAAGAGCTTCCCATCATATAAATGTGGGATGGGAAGAAGCCTAAGTAGAAACTCCTTTGAGGGCCCATTTACATCCAGAAAGTTAATCCGTAACCGCTTGATGAGGTGGAAGGGTAGAAATTAGAGATTAAGTACTATTTTACGTAAAAGGAATTATGTATAGAAAGGTAACATTCTACAGGGTCAATTCCCACTCTTGCAAGCTCTTGTATTAGCCTGTTTGATCTTGGCCTACGGCAGCAAGAAGCTCTTCTTTTGGATAAACTTCGGGCATTCTGGCTTTCTCTTCTAAATATTTTCAGGAATTACTGAGACGTCAGTCTGTGACTCGATATGAGGATTTTGTTGGGGTGGGGGCATATGCACTTTCATGTTAAAGGGAAAGGTCTAAAACAGGAAATTCCCACCCCCAACCCACGCATCCGACGTAGGTGGCTTCGAGGAAATTCCAATATTTTAAACCTACAGCATTTTACGTAAACAGTGAATGGGGTGCCAGGGGAATTAATGAATAGCAATAATGGCTGCGATTCACATAAATACTCTGTTCATTAAAACTCACAGTCCGAGTCTCTTGCAGAAGTAAGATTTAGGAGAAAGCAAGTTTAATGGCATTTTAAATGCAGAATTTAAGCAAACTTGAAATCCTACAAAGTGTGGGAATTGGGCACGGAAAAATAAAATTGGTAAAACAGCAAAAAGTGCAAATTGTTAGAATCAGAATTTATGGGAAGAAAACAAAATCATTGGGAGAAAGTAACATTTTCTCGAAGAAAGTAAAATTCGATTCAACAAAAGAATTTTCTTTAGATCAAAATTAAATTCGTTAGGTTAAAATGAAAGTTAAAATGCGTTATCAGGACAGACTTGTTAGAAGAAAGTAAAATGCGCTCACAGAAATCAAAATTTGCTCCAAGATAGTTAGCTTGGTTCAAATATTGTAAAATTTGTTAGAGGGAAGCATAATAATAACCCTGAAAAAGTACAAATTCCTACTAGATAGTACGATATATCGGGGGAAATATTACACTGAAACAAAAGCAAATTCATAGAAAAGGTATTGTCTTCAGGAAGAAAAATTACTTTCACAGCTTTTGAATTTGAATCTTTTCCTTGATCTAAAAAGGAAGCAATAATCCGAACCAAACCGTCGTAACATAATTACGGGAAATAAAAAAATAAGAATCTTCCAAATATCACAAATATCTGACGTAAATCTTTGCCTAGACAAATCTTCACCTATACAAACAGGAGAAATATAATGAATACTTCTGGAGAAACTGTTTTCCTCCTGTAGTGACTTCCATTGAATAAAATGACAATGGCACAAAGAGTTACAAACACGTCACTAACACAGATCAAAGCGGAACTTTGAACTAGGAAGTAAAACAAGGGACAATCTGAAAGGGAAATAAAGGTGTGAATCTTCCCCAGTCTCACATTTCCAATTGACGTACATAGGAGGGAGTGAAGGCCACAATAATGCTCTTCAAATGTCATGGAGCAAAACTAAAATCAAATACCCACTCATTCCACGATTTGGGAATCAGGATTAACCTCGGCGAAGCAGCCCACCTCTAATGGCATCATTATAAGGAGTTTTTCTAATATTTGCAAGTCAATCTGAAAACCTTGTATCTTGTTTTTTTTCCGCGAATTATTCATTATTCCGCCCATACTCGTTTGTCGATTCCTGAGTTTCAGGGTTGCTACATCTCTTATTCCACTACATTGTAGCCTATCATATCTCTCTCACGGTTTCTGTACCTCTCTTGCACGTATCTCATTCGTCATTTTCACATATCTCTTTTCTTTTTTAATTCATATATCTTTTCTGTCTTTCAGGTGTCGCTTTTCTATTTTAATTCATATATCTTTTCTCGTTCATGTGTCTCTTTTATTTTTTAATTCATACATCTTTTCTCGTTCATGTATCTATTTTGTCATTTTCACATACATATCGCTTTTCTATTTCATGTAATTATCTCTTTTCTCTCCTACTTCATCTCACTTTTCGATCTCCACCCATCTATTCAATCTATCCTCCTTATTTCCTTTCACTCGCATTTATCTGTTTTAACCATTTTCTCTCTCTCTCGCTTTTCCTCATTTTGCTTTCCACAACTCCTCTCCTTTTATTTTTATCCTTTCCCCCTTTGTATCAATCATTTCTCTATGCTTTTATCTTCGTCTCGCTCTCTAATTTGTCTCTTTGTGTCTCTCATTTATCTCCTTTTGTTTCCGTCATTTGTCTCTTTATCATTGACCTTGGTTTCTTTCATGTCTCTATTTGCTTTCTCATTTCTCCCTTTGTTCGGCTCATATCTCACTCTCATTATCTCTTTTCTCTGCACCGTTAGCCATTTTCCCTCCTATCACATTCTTTGTCTTTCTGTTTTCTCTTATCAGTCTGTTTTTCTCTTTGTTTGTTTCCCGTCATTGTATTATTACTAATATTATGTTTATCTTTCTTTATCATGTATCTCCATTATTTTTCATTTTATCTCTATATAATCTCATCTTTAACTATCTTTTTTTTCGTTATCTCCTTTTGCTGTTTCTTTTCCTCTTCTGTGTATCCCTTATCTCTCTCCTGTCTCATTATCCCCTTTTCCTGTCTCTTTATCTTGTCTACCTTTTCTCTTTATCTAATGTTCCTTTTCTCTTTTCTCGTTAACCCTTTTCTCCCTCCTCTCTTTATCCCCTTATTGTATCTCCTTCTTCTCACTTGTTATGCCCTTTCTGTATCTCCTTTTCATTTTTATCCCTCTTCTCTGACTGTTTCAGTTCCGATATTTTTCTCTGCTATACATCGTTCTGCATATGCTTTCTCCATTTGAGTTCCTTGTTCTTAATCTAATTTATGTACCTCTCTTTATCTCTCGTCCAATATTTCGCATCCTCCAGCTTTTCCTTTATTTCTAAATCTATAGTTTCCTCTTATTTCTCTCCCTAATCTCTCATCCCTTGACCCTTTCACCCACCCTGTGTTTTTCCACATCATTTCGACTCCCATGTCACTTATTTTCCTTCGTCCAGACTCCCTATAATTATGCTTTCATTTCTTGGCTTTCCCCATTCATTTTTTCCTCTCTTCAATATCTGCATCATTTCAATCTCCGCCTCCAAAGCCGTCTGGTATATCTCATCCCCGAGTCAGTCTCGTTTCTTTCATATTATTCCTGAATGAATACTTGTGGTATAGTATCACAAAAAAAAAAGGATACTACCATTCCTTCCTTTTTCTCCAGTATTTCCTTTCCTCCCTAGAATCCATTAGGATTGGAAAAAGAAATATTATTCTTTGTTCCCAAGTCAAGTTATATCACCGCTTTCCACATCTCCTTCCACCGCTGTCATCATTATCTCCCTCCTGCCCGAAGATGAAAGCCGAGATTCATACTCTATGAAGTCCCAGCAAGGATTTCTGGGAGCTCCTGATTCCATTCGCCACTTATAATTGTCACCGGATCCCCGTCCTTCCATCTGGAGATACGAAGATGCTCCAGGAACTGATTGGCAACCTGATCATCGGGGAAAACGTACGTGATGTGAAATTTGGACGGGACAAAAGCCCAGGGAACAAAAGCCCTTGGATGTCAGGAGCCAAATTTTATCGGGATATGACAGGAAAGAGAAAGAAATGAGAGACATCCTTTTTTTCTTCTTCAAGGAGAACAGAAGGTGAATGGAATCAACGGGTATAATTATGAATCGGGAACTCCTCCGCAAAAACAAATCCATTCATCATCTGGTGGTGGCAGGGACATCCTTTTTTCATGGGAATAATTTCTTCCATAAGAAAGACAGTTGTGTCAATAATGCACACGACATGAATCGTAGAAATTGGTCCGGAGGAGAAAAAAAATCTGAGCAGTTCCATTCACGTGTCCTTTTTTTTTGTAGAAAATCTTTTCCATCAAGGACAACGACATGTGAAGGAGAATCGCCATGGAAACGGGCGGAAAGAGACGACAATGGTCGTTGCGACGGCTGATGGCGAGTGACATCATTAGTATTACTAATAATACATACATACAATAGAAGAGCCATTGGTCCTTTTCAAGAAGGTGAGTGTGCCTTCTTTCAGCAGTATTTTTAACCCACAGGAATACTCCCACGAAAGTCAAAAGAATATTCGCAGTAATTTCCGCCGGATGACAAGAATACGATATCTTCCCATCCTTTCCTCCTTGTTAGTCTATCCCAATTGTATTTCCGTCTAGTTACCACCGAGAGGGGAATGACTTCAAGAAACAAAAACATTTCCCCCGCATTTTAGTCCCGTGATTTGCCCACAGGGCTTTTTCCGACATAAATGTATCTTGACACAAAGGGGATGAAATACGATAAGAAGATCGTGGGCTTTTAATACTGTTACGGGGCCAAACTTTCTCAATTCTATTACTGGGAACACAACTTCTTACACAAGTAGTCGACTGGAAACTGGTGACACGATAGCGGTGGAGGGAGCAGAGCATGCAAACATTGACAGAATTGCAGAAAGGCAGAAAGTAGGACAAAGAGAGAAAGTGTAACTCTACAAACAAACATGAGACGGCGCAGAAAGAATGAAAATTGACAAACTAAGTAGTGGGACCGATTGTGAGATGTAAATACGGAAAGAACATACAGATAGAAAATACTAGATGGAAAAAAGCTAAGAGGCAAAATGAAGGGGCAGAAGCAAAGATTTAAAAGGTGAAGAAAAAGCACACAGACGGGGAAATAAATGAAAAAAGAGAAAATTAGAGAAATAAACCCAATTAAAAATTAAAGTTGTGACGAGAAGGCAAACACCGGAGACAATTATAAAAAACGCCAAATACCAGACAATTATAAAGAGAACGTGAATATAGATAATTATTATACAGAGAAAGTGAATATAGATTTATTATACAGAGAAAGTAAATATAGTTAATTATTACATAGAGAAAGTAAATACAGGTAATTTTCATACAGAGAAAGTAGACAACAGACAATTACACAACGAAAGCAAAAAATGTACAATTATAAAGAAAAAGGAGAAAAACGACAATTATAAAGAGAAAGCTAAAACGTACAATTACAAAGAAAAAAGATAAAAGGACAATTATACATCGACAGTTATAAAAGCCGAAACAATTAGACAGAGACAGCAACAAGCAGACAATTAGCTATAAAGAGAAAGCACAGAAACAGAGTAAGTCATAAAACATATGCAGATAATTATAAACCGAAAAAGAGTAACAGAGTTAGTCATGAAGAGGAACCAGAAAGACAGAAAAATGCAGGAATTCAAGGAGAATAAACAAGGAAAATCAGAAAATCAAAAAAAAAGCTTAGAAATAGTAAAAACCAGTCAAGGGGAAAGCAGAGAAACAGAGCAGAGTGAAAAATCGAGGAGAAAGCACAGAAACGGAAAAAGCGTAGAAAATCAGAGATATTGAGAGAGCAAACATAATCAAGGAGATGTTGACAATATATGGAAAGAAAAAAGTCAGCTCTAACATTAAGAATTAAGAACTCAAGAAAACTGAGACAGCGAAAAATCGTATAGAAAAACGTGGCAGATAGAAGGGACAAAATACGGAAAAAGTAGTAAAAACTAAGTTAGAACAAACAAATGCAGAGCGCAACAAGAAAAAAGGGGAACTTATAAAGCCGTAGAAATGCTTGTGTGAAACGACCCCTTCCAAGGTGCCCCTTGCAAGTTGTAAATCAACGGCTTTGGAAGACAGGAAGAGACAGAAGGAGAGAAAACACGGGAAAACTTTTCTTCTGATCGGATTAATTTTGCTCCAACAATTTTTACGAAGAAAATTCTGACTTTAAAAACCCGACTTTTTCCTAGCTACAAACATAAAAGCTATGCATGACGACAGTCCGCCTCCAGCATTTCCACTTGAGTTCTCCGTTTGACTTTTACGTTGGTTTCTCTTACTCTTCCTGCTTTCTCTTTTCCGGCTATAGACAAAGCGAGCTTTTGCCTCAATCTAGACATACAATTTTTGTCATAATCCAGGTCCTTCAACTGAATTAAAAAAGTAGGCTCTCTGGCATATTGGCTATTATATAGTGTCAAATTGGCTTCATCAAAGCGCCTGCAATTTTGTTCTGGCAATATTTGCCTTTCCCCTACATGTACTTGCCAATGCTTGATAAATGTGGAAACTTTTTTCATTTCAGGGAAGTTTTCAAAAATCTGCGGATGGCAGAAAAAAGCTTCAAAAATAAAGTTTGGGTCATCCAATGAAAGAGAAAAGTGCGTTGTGGGCGTGTATTTGGCACGTTAAATGGAAGATATGTACAATTAATAACTTCATATAATAATTGAGTTTCCTGAAAAACAAATTGGAAAGATTTTCTTCCCGTGTACCTATGCCCTTGGACGGGATGGAGAAAAGTTGGAAATATATTTTTTATCCTTACGTACACCAAAGCAAATGATCGTAGGTGTACATGCGCCTCGCAAAAAAGTAAAAAAAAAAAGTTTGCTAAAAGTTATTTCATTCAGTGAACCTGAAACCCAGGAGATATCTAGAGAGTAAAGAGGCTCCTTTCTAAATTAAAAGGGCAAAGGCGGGAATTAAAGCTGAGATTAATTAAATCAAAATACGGTGGATCCAGTCTTGTACAAAACTGCGCAGTCCTCACACACCAATAAATTTGGGTTAAAAATGGCAACATTGGCACAATACGGACTAATTATGTTGATGAAAAAACGGGACCACGTCAAGGAGTAAGGCACACCCTTTATGTCCTTTTTTTGCCTCTCCTTCGAGTGAAACTGAATCCATTCACAATTTCAATGCTGCCCTTTCCATCATCATCATTCATTTCCCCGAAACAGAATTAGACAGGTCGTAAGAGAGGTGTAGTACTAGAAGCTCCTGCCTTTTGATGTGCAACAAATATAAAATTTCTCGTACTTTCTCCCACGATTCATCCTTCATTTCCGAAATAGTTTGTATGAACTCTTACGTCTTATACATCATCAGGGGCTATCGAATAACTGTTTGCGTCAATGCAACATTCTTTATTTTGCCTAGTTTCTCTTGCATTTTCTCTTTCATATAAGTTCTCTTTCTTCCTCTCTTCTGTTTCATTGATCTCTCGTATTTATTAGTTACTTTTTTGTTCTTTCACTTTCTCTTTTCTTCACACCGTTGCTCTCCTTTTCATGATTCTTTGGTTTCATCACTTTTCCTGGTTATCTTTTTCGTGATGTTTTGATTTTTATCTTTTTCTCTTGTTTTCTGTTTCATGCTTTTTCGGTTTTCTCTTTTTCTTTTGCTTTCTATTTTTTGCTTCAACCCTTTCTCTTCCTTTCTATTTTTGCTTTTACTCTTTTTCTTGCTTCCTACTTTTTGCCTTAATACTTTCTTTTGCTTTCTATTTTTGCTCTTACTCTTTCTTTTGCTTTCTTTTATCTTCTACGTTTTTCTTCTACTTTTGCTCTGCCTTTTTTATTCATTTTCTTTTCCTTTTTTCCGTTGTTTTCTTTTCCTTTCCTTCTTCCGTTTTCTCTTTTTTCCTTTCCTTCTTCCGTTTTCTCTTTTTTCTTTTCTTTCTTTTTCTCTTTCTTCTCTTTGTCTTGCCGTTGCTTTTTCTTCTTCACGTGATTTCTGTATTCCCTTACTTTCTTGATATTTAAAGCTGTCTCGCACATGCCACTTTCTCAAGCTTCCTATATTTTTGTTTTAATTGTTTTGGCTTTCAAACTTTCTCCCCGTCTCTCTTTTTGTTGCTTATGCTTTCTTTTTCCTCTAAAATATCTCTGGCTTTCCCAATTTCCTATTCCTTGATCTGCCTTATGTTTTCCCATGTTATGGTTCTCACAGTTTTTGCTTTGTGCTTAATTCTTCCTCTGTTATTCATCTTTTCTTTTTGTTTTTTTTGTCTTTCGTCTTGTCTCCCTTGTATACTACCCATCATACGTTTCTCGCTTTCTCTTGGTTTCTACATTTAAAATTTTGTTTTCACTAGAACTCTTTTCCCCGTCATATTCTCCGATTTCATCTCTCGGTTGAGTATTTCCTATCCTTTTACTTCATATCCTCTACCTTTCCCTTATTACTTTCGTACTCTCTCTGTCTTTCTCCTTCCATCCCATAATATTTTCTTTTATGGCACGGCTGAACATTTTACTTTCTCCTCTCCTATTTCGTTTCCTATTGATGTACCCTCTCCCCCGAGATATCCCTTTCCACAGTAGTTTTCAATCTTTTAACCTCTCAGCTTGCACGAGAAAGTGAGGAAGGAAAAAGTCTGTTTATCTCCAAAAATATTCTTTGCCAAGGAAAAAATATAAGGAAGCTCCGGATTCAATTTCATTTACGCAATTAGAAAGTTTGGAAACAAGACGGGTCCGGCGGAGAAAGCATAACGTTTTCTTTTACTTCCCCGGTTTGTGAAGGCTACCTCTGAATCACAGGAATTAGATCAATATCGATTGGTTCAGTGGGGACCCCGCGCCAAAATCAAAATTCTATTTGCAAACTACAAAGTACGGAATTACGGAATATCCCAGGAAGATTATTCCCGGCAAATTTGGTTTGCCTCCATATAATTGAACCTTGAGACCTTGAAAAAGGTAAGAAAACTTGGTTCCAAGAAGCAATTTACATGTAAACATCTCCTAACCTATGACAATACTATCAAGGTCTATGAATGAGCAAAAAAAGATTTCAATAGGAGTGAATGAAAGCGTCAAAGATATGGATGTCGTGATATTATATAGAAAGGGAGATACGCCATTGCCATGGAGATATGGGGGAAAGTTGGGAAAGGTGAAAGGTACAAAAGGACCATGAAAGTAATCCCATACAAGCTGTTGTGTAGGTCGTTGAGACCCACCATAAATGTGGTCGTAAGGGAGAAAGTGAGAAGGAGAGAAACACTGGAAGAGATTGAATATCTGAAGGTTGTTTCCATGGTAACGTTACTACTCCTTTTGAAAAGGGAGGTATTTGAGGGATGGAAAATGAAATGGAGAAAGGGGATCATCTTCCCTCATTTTGGCCTTTCTCTCTCATATAATATATCATCCTAAATACATTCTTCCACCCGTATAGCCTATCACCTTCTATTCGTATGTAAATGTATGAACGTAAACCATACATATTAAGCCCTTTACTACCAGGGAAACGTGTCCATGAATGACTTCACGGTAAAGCTTTCGCATTTTCCCGGGATTACAAAGTCCATATGTTAGTTTATTTTGCGGATACAATTTTATATTTTGGTCCCGACTTTCACCCGTTTTAAAGCAGCATAATCCGTTTCCACCCCCGGGTCATTTTTGTATAAGTATATTTCGTGTGGTATCAAATTTAAAAACATAAGGGAGCCATCCCGATTCAATTTATGTCTAAATTGCATTACAATTTTAATTGGAAAATCACTATTATTCCTCCCATTTTCTATACATGGAGTTTTGTATGGCGTTTTTTTGTATATATGCCGTGTTATGACAATTTTATAGCCTTTACTAAACGCATGGATGTTTTCTCTTCTAAAATAGCATATGAATAGATGCATATTATAAGGATAATTCCTTACCAAAGGATCAGCCTTCAATTGACGCGTGTGAGGAACGCTCCGTTTGGTGCGAGCCGTGGGAAGAGCTCGATGTACGAAATGGTACTCATCCTTCGTTCCAATCAGCTGAAATTAACCAATTAAAACGAAATTTAATTCAAAAGTATCTAATTCAATTTAAATGGAACCAAATTCAATTTAAACGTAGCCAAAGTCAATTTAATTGTAGCCAAATTCAATTTAAATGCAGCCAAATTAAATCTAAACGCACCTTCGTTTTTTTTCATTATAATTAAAAAATTATTTCCCTACAGTTTTCCCGCCAATGTGCAATATTCAAATAACTAAACCCATCAATTTTGGTTGGAAATACATGGCAAATTTTTTGCAATAAATTTCGCAAATTATTTCTATTATAACGAGATTATTATTTTGGTTGGAAGACAAAAACGAGAATTCCTGCTTTCTCCCTCTCGCGTTGTCTTTACGAGGTATTTTCATATTTAAGCATGACAACATTCGTAGAGATAGAGACAAAATTTTAAAATGTCCAAAAATACATCTGCAATTACCTAATTCCGCCGGGCGTGTGCTAGGATTGGCTTGATATATTTATTTTTGGACGTTCATGAATACAAAATTTGTCCGTCCCTCCAAGCAATGCAGTAATTGAAAATTTGCACATTTTATTAGGTTTTAGTCCCAACCCAAAAATCATACATTTCGTATTCATAGCCCCAAAATAGAAAATATGAGCAAAATAACACCCCGCCGTTTCTAATGGACCTCCCTCTAACTATTTTGACGGGGGAAAGTCCACCCGACGACAGACGCTCGTAAATGCAAATCTCCCTCCTGTCATAATGTCCAATGGACTTGAAAAACAATTCCATCCCGCCACAAAAAGCTACATACATACAACCGTCGCATTAGAAAACCCTTATGCATTACCTTACATTTTGAATGGGTCGAAAATACGGCATAAAAAATGGAATTCAATCAATATTTTTATCATCATCACTGACTCCCGAAAAAAAACGGTTTCCCTTCTGTCACTGATAAAAAAAATTGAATGTCAAAAGACGTGAAAAGAAGAAAGTGTCACCTCCCGTCTTTTTCCTCCCTTCGGCTTTTAAATGTATACGTAAAGTGCTAGGGCAAGCACAAGAGGAAGGGGAAAGGATAGGGAAATACTATTAAAAAATATTATCTTCCAAGGTCACTACCAGGCAAGCTGAAAGGGTTCCGAAAAGTGTTTTATTAATGTCTTAGCCAAGGCTTTAACATTAGTACTAGCGCACTGGAAAGGGGAAAAAATATAGGTAACTTATTCCCTAAAATGCTCCTTGTTTCCAGACGTGCGTAACCGCGAAAATTCAAAGATTTTGCGCTGTTCATACTTGATACGCTTGTTAACTACACTTATTCTGCGTTAATACCAAATGGGTTCAAATTATGAATGGCGGAGAAGTTCAACATACAATTCAAAAAAAGGAAGAAAAAATTGTGAATTATTTCGATAATTAAAATGAAAAGTAACTAACCGGTCCAACATATTCAAATCCATTGCGCTTAGCCACCTCCCCCGCGAGCTGGTGGCCGTGTTCACCGTTCAATTTGACGTAGAAGGAATTCGTGAAGACCTCGGGAGCTCCGTGACTCACTTGAAGGGAAATCGAGAGCAGCAGAAGCACAGTTGACACTGTGGGGATCAATTGCACCATGACCAGTTGAGCACTGTCCAACCCTCTACATGATGTCCCAGGAGTCGATTTCCTCATTGCCTAGAACCGGCGGTCACGAGTCCACAAATATCGGATCTTGTCGTCCTTTTGTCCCTTCCGTCTTCCCTTTTTATTTTATCTTCGTGCTGATCCACCAAATTTCTGTTCAGAAAAAAAAAACTGCTATCAAACTTCTTTTCAGTATGCCTACATGGAGCCTCAATCACCAATTATAACCAGTAAAATAACCATTTATAACCTGAAATACCCACTTATCACCAGCAATAGCCATGTCAAACTTGAAATACCCACTTATAACCAGCAATAGCCACGTATAACCTGAAATAGCCACTTATAACCACAAATAACCACGTATAACCTGAGATAGCCGCTTATAACCAGAGCTAACCACGTATAACTTGTAATATCCACTTATAACCAGCAATAACCATGCATAACCTGAAATACACACATAACTTGCAATAACCATGTATAACCTGAAATACCCAGTTATAACCAGCAATAACCGCCTCAATTAATAAAGATACCACTCTTGACATGTAACAAGGAAAAATATTCACGCGAAGTATATCCATTAGTTTGCTAAAAAGCGGTCTATTAACAGGTACAGCTGCCTACATCCAGTTATAACCCACAATAACTACACCTTCCTCAATCGTATGCACGTAGGTATCACTATAACCACGTATAACCAGCAATAACAGCCTCAATTAGCATTCCCGGCATGTAACAAGTAAACATATTTGAGACAAATATCTGCATTTGCCACAAAATGGTATACTAACATGTACAAATGCCTAAATCCAGTTATAACCGACAATAACTTCCTTCCTGTGACTTGTGCCCAGATATAACCATTAATAACCACGTTACTAGCACTATTCTGTAATGCCTGGTAATTCTACGATTTCTAAAAAACAAACCAGATTTTTAGGCCATTTCATCGATAAAGAAAAAATCTGCCTGCATTCTGCATCGGTCAATTGGATAGAGCCCACAATCTTCAGCACGAACTGGAGTAACAACCAGTAGCAACCTCAATAACCTTGGTTATTAATTCCATCTTGGAGCATTCCGCCGTTGCTAACACGGTTTCCACAAGCCCGTGTAGCTGTTATTATATTAGTAGATTACAATGATGCTTATTGATAGCGTTGGCATAGGACCTTATGCGTATAGATTCATTATCTGCATCGCCATTGTCCGTATTAGCGGTTATATCTAATAAGAACCTACACTAACCTCAATAACTCCGCTCAATACACGTGACAAAGGGCCAAAAGTTATTATCGGGGTTTGGATACACGCAATTACAATGAAGGGCTGATGAGAAATCAGGATTAACATCGGTCGGGATAAATATTCATACGAAAACACCAAACTTTTGTATAAATGAAGGCGTTAATTAGAAGCAAAAGGGTTATAAGGATACTTTTTGATGTGCCTCAAAGTGAAAAGAAGCTAAATGTATTCATTGGGGATGGAATCACGGATAAATGATTGTGTAAATTTGAAAGAGTTTAACGCCAGACGCTGAATTTCAATCACAAACCACGAACTTACTGAATTCACAGATAGCGGACATAGAAATGATATATAAATTACGTTTTTAAGAAGGACCATTTAACGTCAACTATTTATTTCAGTGTAACTGCCATTAATTATAGTTCAACCTATCTACTACCCAAATTTTACATGAGCCTTGCCACCCATGTTAAAACCCGTCCTTGTGTGAAATCGATACCAAAGTAATTATTTTGCATTCCGAAAACCCACAAATTTACCAGAGAACGGGGAGAGGACAAAAGGGGAATGACAATAGACGGAATGTCGGGGAGAAATTGGAATAATCAAATTCCGTGTTGGAAGAACAATAAACGACTGGGAGGCGCTCAATATCCGTGGAAAAAGACAGTAGGAAGTCTCCCACGTAATGACACGTTGCCCACGTCCTCCTTTACAAATTATTTACACACTCACGTCCCTGTTCCAGGATGTTATTGTGGTAATAAAAAAAAAGGGGTAAAATATTATTTGCGTAATAATAAAATTCGTAACACACAAGATCTAGTAAAATGCTTCTCAAAGGAAAACCGTGGGTGACGGAATAACTCCGTGATTTTCCCTGCATGCGATCTGCAAAAGAGCAATAATTTCCTTCCCCTGAAAGATCCAAAAACCACTTATGAGACCCAAAGATATGCAATTATCTCCCTTGGTAACATCTTAACAACCTCCACCGATTTTGAAATGAGGAAAACCCCACAAAATGGGATTTTCTTTGGATGATTACCTCCTCAAAATAAAGAAATACTTATAATTGGGAAATATTTTCTCACCGGTTCCAAAAAAAGGCACAAAAAAAGGTGCGAAAACGTCACTGAAAAAGACACTTTTCTCTCTTCTCTTCCAAAAAACGAAGGATTTGTGCGTGTGCAACACCAAAAAATTCTTGAACGATAGAAAGGAAACTGGGATATTTTTCTGTGTAGATTTGTAATTTTGTTTTTACGAAAATACCTTTGTTATTGATCTCCCCGATTTTTTTTTGTAGATTTTGAAATATTTCTGTGTTTTACAAAAAACAATAACGTGTCCTACACAACAAAAAGGAGGACTACGAACGAAGAAGTATAATAATAATAAGAATAAAAGAGGAAAAACTACGGTACAAAGATCACAGTCACGTTGACAAGAGAGAGAGAGTCTCCACAATTTCCACCTACTCCAATGTGTGTGTGGTGTGTGAGTGTGAACCAGATGAAGACTTTTCTCCAATTATGAACGAAGAGGGGGGGAAGAGAGAGAGAGAAAAAAAAGTGTGTGTGTGTGGCAGAGTACCGAGGTCTGGCTCAATGTAGGCTTTCTTCTACACTTTCTCTACTAACAAACCTTTCACTAGTACCCTATCGCACTGCATACTGCATGGTAGCAGAGGCTTCTCAAGTTCGTTGGTGTGACAGTTGGAGGAGAAAGCCCTTCAACGTTCAATGGGGAAAAGGCATGGAAAAAGACGGAGAGAGAGAGAGAACTGCAGAAAAGACAGAAAGAAGGAGACAGGAAGAGCGTCACAAGGACCAACATATCTGTATAAAAGCGATAACAACTGCACGTGGAACAACTGCATATGAGAAAGAAAGGACAGAACCAATACAATGGAAGAGGAATAGAGAGAGAGAGAGAGTAAATAATAGCAGGAAAAGAGAAAGAAACAAATGAATGGAGACAGAGAATAAAAAGACAGAGACAGTAAAAGAAGGAAAAGCAAGAAGAAGAAAGAAGCACGAGTCACGAGAAAGAACAATGGCAGAAAAACAGAAGGGAATTAGATAGTCAGAATGAGGACGAAAAAGCCAATGGGCGCGCGAAATGAAAGAGACCCTGTTATGGGAAAGAGCTGGAAAGGGAATTAGAAAAAGAGAGCGAGAAAATGATTCTTAAGAAATAAAAAGGGTGGGTGGCATCCATGAGAGAAAGTGAGAGAGAGGCAAAGCGAAAGCAAAAGGGAGCAAGAGAGAGAAATAGAAGGCAAAAGAAAGAGAACGTCAAGGTCAAAGGATGCGAGATGAAGAAGTAAACATGCACAAGGAAGGGAGACTTAACGAGGGAGCTACAAGAGAGAGATACAGGGTGAAAACCAAAAGGGTAAGCAGAGAAAATGAAAAATCAAAGGAGAAAGAGCAAAATATAAAGGAGACAAAAATCCAAAGGAAAGCAAAAGGGGACATGAAGTAAAAACGAGCAAAAGAGAGAGCAGAGGGGCAAGAGAAACACGGAAGAAAGAGGAGACAGAGCGAACCATAGAGAGACAGTGAGAAAAAAAATGGAGCAAAATGAAGAGAAACAGAAGACAAGGAGAGCAACAGAGACAAGAGGGCGAGCTAAAGTAGCAAGAGAAAAACAGAGCAAAACAGAGAGATGCAAAAGAGAGCCGAAGCCAAATCGTACAAAATAGCGCAACCGCAAAAAGAAAACGAGAGCAAAATTGGGAGAAGGAAGGACGAAAAATAGAGCTAAGTGGAGAGACAGAGAGCAAACGGGAGAGAAAGAGAAAAGCTAAAGGGGACAAAACAGAGACGAAGAAATAGAGAGAAGAAGAAAGAGCAAAGGAGAGAGACAGAGAAAAGACAAAGAGAGCAAAGGAGAGATACAGCGAGAAGAAAACGAGAGAAAAATGGAGAGACAGAGGGAAACAAACGAAGGCAAAAGAGAGAAGAGAAAAAGAGTAAAAGGGAGAAGCAACGAAACAGAATGAAGAAAGAAAAACCCGAGGGAGACGAATGTAATCCGGAGAAAGATAATGAAATGCTAAACAAGAAAGAAATCTAAAGTGTTAAAAACACCCGAAAAGAAGAGAAATAGTAGTACAATAGTGAATGAACGAGGAAAGAGGGAAATCGTGAGAAAAAGAAGACTATTGGCAATGAGAAAACTCGAGGTCTATAGTACACCTACAAGAGTGTCCATTACATACATATGTACTTTTTGGCATGTAGGAAAGGATAGGATTTGCAGGAGGTACAACGAGGAATCGTCCCAGGCCCTGGCATATTTTTTCTTTCTCCTGCCCCTACGCGGGCAAATGGACTCGTTTCACACGGATTGCTTCACTCTCTGCTCCTTTTCCCCCTTCAACCCTTTTCTTGTTTCCTTCATCCTTTCTCCGGCCATTGCATGATGATAAGAGGGGCCATATGCATATAGGCACTTCCCCCCATATAGGCCCATTCAACGTCAGCGTGTGTGGGGCTTGAGCGTCACCAAATTGATTTTTATGATGGCGCATGAGCGCTTCCCTTTCACGAATTTCCCCCGTCCTTCCTTTCAATGTGAGGCTATGCATGAGCACGTTTCTGGACTTTCTCTCTCTTTCACTTGATTTCGTTCCAGGCGCTCTCTTTTTCTCATCTTTAAGTATGCCCTTCGTACTTTCTTTTGCTTTCCCGCGCTCTCAGACGATTTTTGGGGGTTCTCGTCCTTTTTATTATTTTCTTATGCTTTTCCTTGCTCAAGAAATCTGGGTCTTGCAAGATTTCTGGAGGATTCTCATTTATTTTCTTCGTTTAATTTCCTCTGGTTTTGCTCCCGTTCATTTCCGGTTGTTCTTCCCTCATTCTCTCATACTCCGATCACTCTCCCTTTCTCTTTTATTCAATTTAATGCCTGTTCATTATTTATGTTTCTCTCATTTTTGGTAGATTTTCTAGCTATTCTCTCTATTGCTGGATTTTTCATATTATTCTCTCTTTTGCTGGATGTTTTCATATTAATCTCTCTTTCGCTGGATTTTTTCCTATTAATCTCTCTTTTGCTGGATTTTTTCCTATTATTCTCTCTATTGCTGGATGTTTTCATATTAATCTCTCTTTTGCTGGATTTTTTCCTATTATTCTCTGTTTTGCTGGATTTTTCCTATTATTCTCTCTTTTGCTGGATGTTTTTAATATTAATCTCTCTTTTGCTGGATTTTTTCCTATTATTCTCTCTATTGCTGGATGTTTTCATATTAATCTCTCTTTTG
>JAQGBT010002050.1:0-26583 GCA_034698585.1 Disparrhopalites patrizii
AACCCTGAAAATTATGTTGAAACCGAAATTAAAATTTCATTTGACCTGTGGAAATGGTGTTAATGTATTCAAAAGATATAATATAATAAATATTCCAAAAATATTTTTTATAATGCATATCTTGCGTGAGATTAAAAAGTGAGTTGGTGCATATTATGTCATCATTTGTTCGGGGTCAACGGACTGACTGAAGCCCTGACGTCAAAAACGTAAACTTTTGTTGCTTTCTCAAATAATTACCCAGACACAGCAAATGAAGAAACTGTTTTAGCACATGTTACAAACGAATTGTAATTGATACTTGTTAAGTTGTTAATGCATGTGCAGAAAATTTTTCGTTGCAACTCATAAAAACATTGACCGCACTAACGAACGTTACCCTACTAACCCTACGCTCTTTGGTCTTTAATTTTTTGATTTTTTCATTCAAGGTCGTTCGTGTCAACATGTCGTCGGTATAGGGCTTGGGGATCCAGGAGTCCTCAATCAGGACTGTCGGGATAAAATCTTATTTCATATTTCATCGGAAAAGCATACATATAGTTTAATTCAGAAAACCTTGTTTACGCGGGAGAACTTAACACTAACTTCACACACGCTCGCATCCGCTAATCCGCTCGTCTTGCATGTGATATGTGATTCGCATACACCGCGCCATGTGCACACTTTTTACCCCGGACGGACAAGAATATTAAATAAAATAATTAAATACTAAAAATACAAATCTTCCGGCTCCAGCAGTATTTGGGAAACAACTTTGAGATTACAACAATTAGGTAAATAGTGAAATTTTATATACCAAAATATTGTTTGGAATTGTAGTTGGTGAAAAAATCCCGGTAAGAGACATCACATCAGCACTGACACTGACAGGTAAAACGAATTGTTCCTAATCGAATTTCCGTCAGCAGTGTCTTGGAAGTTGATAATAAACAGAGTGGTGGTGCTAATATTATACAACGTATAACACTGATTACAAAGTGGAGCATATGCAAGTTTTATCCAGTGATTTAATGGTTCTAACGAACTAGTAGAATTGGCTGAATTTACTCTGTAACAAACGAATACAATGTAAATAATATATATTGTAAATATTAATTGTGTTCTTAACTGTTTTTTCAGATCCGCACATAATGGCAGACAATAGTGTGAACGGGAACGTTTTCCCAGATGACAAAGTAATTGCTATGGGAGAAAAGCTTGGAGATTCGTCTGTACCTATAAGTGAACGGTTTCGACTTCTGTTCACTCTGAGGAACATCAATAGTGCGTTGGCAGTGTCTTTAATCGGGAAGGCTTTTAGTGATAGTTCGGTTCTTTTGAAGCATGAATTAGCTTACTGCCTTGGTCAAATGGGAAATGACGCCGCCATTCCAGTTTTAAATTCCGTATTGGAAAACGAAAAGGAAGATCCCATGGTTCGCCACGAGGCAGGTATGCTTAGTATAACAAATCACAAAAATAGGACATTTCTGATTATGATTTACTTAGCTTTCAGAAGGACTGTTGTGTTATGATCTCATGAGTTTTATAAACTTCTTTCTGTGGTATAAATCCAGGTGAAGCTCTCGGTGCAATAGGTAGGCCAGAATCCAAGGAGATACTGAAGCAGTTTGCTAATCACTCTTGTCAAGAAATAGCGGAAACTTGTCAGATTGCTCTTCGAAAAATAGAAGAATCGGAAACGGGCAACGTAACTGATGGCAGTATTTATAATACGAAGGACCCTGCGTATGCAATGAAGAATAAAGAATCTAGCGATGCTAAAAATATATCTGACCTGCGGGATACTTTACTGGATCCCAAAACGCCTTTGTACCGTAGGTATGAAGCCATGTTTACGTTGAGGAATATTGGAACCGAATCTGCAACAATTGCCCTGTGTGATGGTAAGAGCTCGTATTTTCATGGCTGTTGTAACATGTATAAGTATACTGTCTTGCTAACTGAAGCAAAATTCCCAAATACTATGTCCACTAGGTTTAAAAGATTCAACAAGCGCTCTGTTTCGCCATGAAATAGCATTTGTGCTCGGACAAATGCAGAGTCCCTCCTCAACTACAGCGCTTGCAGACTGCCTTTCCCGATTGGAAGAAAATGAAATGGTATGTGAACATACACATTACACATGTATAATTTAAATAATTGTAGTAGTTAAATTACTACGCGGTCATATATGGTACAAATTATCTTGCCTTATCCGTACTAATTTTTGTAGGTAAGGCATGAGTGCGCTGAAGCTTTGGGTGCTATTGGCACACCACAGGCGAAAGAGATTTTAGAGAAGTATCTGCACGACTCCGCACAAGTGGTCAAGGAAAGCGTTTATGTTGCGTTAGATATTTGTGATTACGAACAAAGTAATTGTTTCCAATACGCCGATGGATTAACGTCTAATTAATCAGTTTGCAACAAAGAATAAAAAATAAAAATGTATCTTTTACCAGACGTATTTCGTAAACATTGCTCTCTGTTCCGTATTATTACATTTTTGCTTTAAATTAAACACATACGCATTCCTGGTTTTGTTGTATTATGTATACAGTACATTGATGCAGTGGAGCTATACAAACAACTTTTTGTTTTCGGAATATTCGAGATGTGATGATAAAGGGATAACGTGACAACAAATGCAGCATCAATCAAATGATATACATATACATACATATGTTTGAAATGTCTAATAGTTTTCTTACTCTGATTTGACCTGTGCTGCTGATCCTGATCCTGACGGCCCTGACCCCACGCGCATCCAGGCAGTTGCCCAGGTCGAATCCAATAATGAAGTAACCCAACTGCAACATATGACCGTGAGAAACTACCTATTTTACGTTATCCATCAAGTGGAATACAAAATTTATTGATTGCAAATTAACGGACCCTGAATCAGAAGTCCTTCCCAGAATTTATTGATTCATATCGAGTCTTAAAAGAATTATTAATTAATGCACTTCTGTCTGAGTAAAAGTGATTCATCCGGTGCAGTTCCTTCGAATTACATTTTTATGGTATCCGGAAAATCCAGATTCACAACGGTAAGTGAAACTCTACATTAGAACGCTTATTTATACGTATTTTAATATTTACTATTTACTACTATTACAATGTATTGTACAAAACGACGCCACCGCCGCACCAGATGATATGACCCTGACCTAGTGTTTTCTATCGCTTATATGCTCACACTCATACCGTACAACCGTACCATCCGGTCAAGAACTTATTGTAATGAATATTCCAGTCTGTCCAAACCAAAGTATCCAATAGAAAATAGAATTGTCTTCCGGGTTATTGAGCTGTAAAAATGTCATATTATTGATATTGGTTTCTCGGTTTCAGAACCCGGAACAAAATCATTTTTCATTAACCATAAAAATAGGACACATGTCCGATCACAACCAATCATTATGTCCCATACTGGTGTTGCATTTGCAATTTGCACTTCATTTGCGATTTAGTCCGTTGACCGAAATTGTCTCCATTTTTGATCAGGTAAATTGCATTGTATTTATGTATAATATTGGGAATTCAGAGGTCTGTGCTCTGGCGGCCGGCGTTGGTTTGTGTGAAACTTGGATTTCTTTGTGGATGACCTCTGATTAGTAGTCGGCATTAAGATGAACGCATTTGAGTCCATTCCTGGTAGGATTATTCATTTCAGGAGGAAAATTAACCGGATGTATTTATTGCATTTCAATACAACTTACAAGCAGGCTTATGGCTTTCTAAAAGTAGCATTAGTCGACTAATCATCGTCCACGAGTTTGTCCTTCCTTTTTTCCCATAGACGTTCCACTTTTGCCTGGAAAAAGGATTCAAAAAATCCTCTGAAATGAAATACTTATATATTTTGCAGTTGATGTTCTACATGAAATCGTGGAAGCTCCAACCATGTCATAAAGGTCACGTATGGGTTTTCGTCTGAACATTTCTTGAACATTTATTCGTTTCACACGTTCGTGAACCTTTTTGAGTTCCATATTTTGTATGTGTATGTTGCATATACATACGAGTGTATTGTTATTAATTATTACCATCCATATTGGGTGTTGTATCTATGGTTTTATGTGAGGACAATCCTTTGTTTTCAGGGTCTCCTTTATATTTGTCTGTATTTAACGTCAAAAAATTTGAGCAGCTTTTCGTAAATGTATATGGTACATACATAAATTGCGTATGAGCAAACACTTAATCATCAAGTCTCTGTTTCCCCCTCTAAAATCCTTGTTGTCTTCTTGTAAAAATGAAATGCTATGAGAAACACACCAGAACGCTACGAGATAAAGAAATACGCGTGCATCTGAATAAATATGTATGGATATGAAATAATAATCTTCAACATTGACTTGATACACTTATAATTTTGTCAGGTGCTGCCTGCCAGTTATATACATTCAACGATTCAACAAAAGGTGGAAAACAACCTCACCTCCAAAGACAAATTAAAAGTTTTTCATGCACAAACTATACTTCTATTACTTTACTCAAAACGCTTTTAAATGACGGTATACATGTGAGTTTGTAAGGATTGCTAGTTATGCCATAGACCAGTGATTGCGTTCCTTCTTAAATCCCTTTTCCCACAAACATTCCTTTTAATCATGTTCTACCTGTTTGTCTAGTCTAGTCTAACGTATATACGTATTATATATGTATACGTAACCACGTATACAAAGGGTTATTCTCAATTATATTGGGGCTTCATCAAAGTATAATAAGAAAATAAACCCAATAACAATAATAACATAAACCACAACATATAAGTAATAAGTACTGCCATAAATACAAGCTATGAAGAGGCACATCCAGACGCAACGTAATCCGACGCCTCTCCAACTCACATTTAACAAAGGGAAATTTTTAGTGTGTCGTCTTGCTCGCGATAAAGACTTTGTTAATTACTGCATAAAGCAATTTTATAATAATAATAATTGGTCACATTTTTTTCATTTGAGCTCAAATTTTCGACCGCGAAATAATTAGTGACAGCTGTCACTTTTTTATCGCATTTAAAAATGTTAATATACATGGCGAGTTAACGGAGGGCCCTCTGTTGCCATTTAGATTGACATGATTTCTAGGCCTCGTGTATCATCTCAAATGAATACCTGGGATATTGGCAGAGTTTCATTCATTGTGAAGGAGCCGGTGCCTCAAAGGAAATTAAAAATATTAAATAAAATAAATGGATGATTAACGTAATTACGTATTTGTATTTATAAAAGACCCTTGCAATCTTTTGGGCGACTGGGGATACTTGCACATATTTAAATAGGTTTTTAATTTGAGTTTCGCACGTATTGTTTTGTTTTCGACAGTATAGCAAAAAATGCCAGAGTTGACCGTGGAATCTCACGTGCTTCCTTCCCGAATAATAAAAAAATAAAAATGGGCATAATAAAAAAGACCCCAACAAATAGTGAGGACTTGAGGACATAATCAAAGACAACAAGGAAAGATTGAGCGCCATTTGATTTATTTAATTATTGGAGAATGGGTGGGTGTGAAACGTGCAATCTCGGGTTTTAAAATATATTGTTGTTATTTGTTATTAAATACATATGAATACATCCTTTTGAGTGTGGCCGGGAAATCCGGACAAAAAAGGTCATGGCCAGATTAAGTAATTAAGTTATGTGATCCTCCTCGAGGACGTCGTACATCGTATATAGTGTGGTAAAAAATATTAACTTTTGACTCATCAATTGACTTTAAAAGTAACTGCGGGTAATAATTAGCAATGAAACTGTGAATATTTCCTCAACTTCCACGATATTAATATAAAATATCGATATTGAAGCCAAGTTTTAATACCCGTGAAGTTTCTGTGCAGTTGTGGGACATTTTATTCACATTGATAAAACCTTCATGTGGTGTTTAGACGAAAATGTAAGTACCCCATATACAAATGTTCCATTACAATCAAATTTCCATTAATACATTAATAATAATTATAACTGGCTATTTTAAGGCTATAATTATGTTAATAGTTAAGACACCAAACTAAAGTTAGTTATAGCATCAGATGAGATCTAACGTTAAGAAATATGAAATACCTTTATGGGTAATAACGTAATTACGCATTTATAATAATACATGCACCATATGCCTAATAATAAAAGTATAAATTTCCGCAATTTCATCCAGCTTTTTTGTAGTTAAATCAGATAAGAAATGGACCTTCCCTGTCCAAAGGTCACCCGTCCAAGTTAAGATGTACCATTGTTATATTAACACTGTAAACTGTAACACTAAATTAGATGTTGGGACATAATTACCTCGCCATTACTTTGCTCGCAAGGTATGACGTCCGAATCGGTATTCGAATTCAAATCCGAATATTATATTCATATTTTTCGGTATTTTACTCGGAATTAGTAATATTAGTATCCATATTTTCGTCAATAATATTTAATTGGGATTTGTAATTACAAATACATCCGAAATTCAAATTCATATTCAAAACTTGACACTCATTTTGTTATTAATTTCGAGTAAGTATTTTTCGAAGTAATGTAAATTGTAACGGTATTTTTTTCTATTGGCAGTAATACAACTATTATTTCCTCTTTAAAAAGATCGATCTTACAAAATCAGAGTTTGCGGAGTCAATTTATAATTTTTTATGGATTTTCCGTTTTTTTTTCAGGCTACAAATTATGCCAGCTTCCATTACAGACAAATTTTTAAAGTATTCGAAAAGCATCTGAATACATATTTATATGCCCGAGTATTTGACCAATATTGTATGGGAATTAGAATATATTTTAGATATCCGAAACGCAAAGTATTCATAATTTGGGGAAAACGCGTGTTTTAATTTTTAATTAATATTTTTTCGGATCTCATTCCTTGCGTTTGCTGTTCATGTTCATAATTTTAAATTATATTATACCTACATCGTACCATTAATTATATATCAAATTAATCAAACACCTGATCGTGTCAGTATCAATGATTTCCGCAGCATACAACATTACCGATGAGTCAAGAACAGGTGAGTTGCATCATCGAAATCGTAGTCAGTAGTCAGTATCATGAGGAAGTAAATTATATTTCTTTTCCGGATTTATACATCAAATACGTGGGTCAATCTAGGATTTGTAGGCTTCTAGGTCAAATCACAGGTCATTGGGGCTTTAATTCAAGTCTAAACGAACGTCAAAGGTCATCTAGTTTAGTCATTGTGGACACTCCCTTCGTGTGACTTATGCATTGCCATATAAATATGTAATTCCTTTGGTCTTTCGCCCTTTTTGATTTCTTTACTTTTTTCCGATGATGAAACATGAAGCGAGAAAGAGAATAGAATATAAATGCGGCTGTGTGTCTGTATATATACATACATACGTATGTACGTGTATGTATAGGGGAAGTACTTCGTATATGTACATATATATTTAATATACAATGGTATACATTATGTGAATTGTTGCCTTCGGTGGGTGGGATTTCCACCTAGTGGCAGTGGGAAAAAGTTCCGCCTTTTCTGCTAGTTTTTTTAGTCTCTTTGGATTTTTATATACTCTTTTTTCTCTCTCTGTGTGTGAAAATTATACCGAGGACAAAAGATTGCTTTTTTTTCAGTATGTTTGCTATAGGGAGAAGAGATTATGTGTGATGTTGATCAGTCACAAGTGTATACTGTATACAATTGAAGAAAAAAAAATCAAACTCTCGTGTGCTAGTGCTATGTAGTTCTCTGTTTTTTATGACTGGGGTAAAAGAACATATAGAATAATATTTTTCTTCATTTTTTTTGTTACCTTGCCCTAATAGAAGTTCACAAGTGGTGGTGGTATGGTTAATTCTTTTTACTTTTTCCTCTGAGAGGTCTTGGTCGACCTTTTCCCACCAGACGAAATAATCCCCTCTGATAAAAATGGTTCATTATTAAATGGTTTTTTTTTTCGTTTTTTTAAATTCCTTTTTTTTTAAGGAACAATTTAAGTAATATCTCAAAAAAAAGTCTCAAAAAATACTTAATGCTTTGAAAGAAAAACAAACGGAGTCATGTTGACTTCGAAAAAAGAAGAAGAGATTTCCACTATTTTTTTTATACTCATCTGACTTTTTTTAACTCCAGATTTGATTCCCAAAAAGTGCATGAGTGCAGACAAGAAATCAACACACCTTGTATAGAAGAATATTGAGTGGATTTATTTTGTGTTAATTTTTTATTTTGTCTTCCCGAATTTGGACAACATTCAGTTTTGGAACCATGTTTTCCCATAAATGTGAATTGTGGTCGGATAATCCTGTTTGAAAACAATGTAATAATTCTTTGCGGAGAACTATATAGTCCAATGAGTTTTTTAGTGGTATGATGTAGGTAGAAATCATCCATTTGACGATTTGTTTGGTGTTTGATTCGTTTTTGTTTTTGTTTTGTTTTTCATGTGGAAAAAAAGGGGAATATTTGATGGTGACGGTGACTCATGAAAACAAGAATTTTCTGGGAATGAATGGGGTGGGGAAGAGGTTGACGAGAAAAGGATATTTTTGAAGAAATTACAAAAATAATAGTGTGTGAATAATTTCACCTTCGTTAAAATGTGTTAAGTTTCCGGTGCGTGCACGGTAATTGGCAAGATAACTCTTCGTCGGGGGGTTTATTTGTTTATGTCCTCGATTTGTAAATAAAATACTACTATCCAGCATGTTGGTGCGGGGATTCTGCAAGGGGAAGTATATATCAACGCTGTTAAAGGATTTTGTTTGTGGTCGATGATACATGTGTATACTGAAGCTTAATCTGAAGAGAAGCTCGTTTTTGGAAAGAGATCATTATTTTTGTGCTCGAATGCTCACTTTCTGTCTAGCATTTCTTGTCAATTAGGGCATTTATATTACCACCGCACACGATTTTACCGTAGTTCAGTTTTGTGATATGTATATATAAATTTATATATTGTATAGTTTTTTTCGTATTTCTTCAGTGCTTCTCGAAAGTCACACACGTTTTGTGATAGTGCAACGAAATTCCTCGCAGTTGAAAATGTGGTCATTAAAGGGTACTGATAGAAGAAAGTGAGACATTTTAGTAATGACAGTGTTACGTGATGCTTACTAATGCCATGGAGGCCCTTCTTGGAGATTATTTGTAAAAGTCAAAACAACACGTATGTGGCCCAGTGGACATTTTGCAAGGAATTTACTGACCAGCTGAAGACTACAGATGTAACATAATATTGTAGCAGGAAAGGTGTGCATGAACATACACGAAAGTCATACTCTTCAAGATGTATCACAAATATTTGTCTTGATGAGAAATAACATTTTTAAGTAACATTGAGTTTGTCAGTCTTGTATATAAATATTTGCCCTTATGTGACATCAGTGTCTTCCCTTTATCTTCCGAGGTTTGGGAAGAAGGCTTCGAATTTTTAAGGTAATAACTACTTCTTGCGTGGACATGTTTCACCTGATTAATTTCTGTGGGACACAAAGGTCAGACTTCACTGTTCTAGTCAGTGTCAGTAGTTTATTACGTGTGTTTTCACATAAAACAATGGTAATTATGTAAGATTGTAAAAACTTTTTGTTTTTCCAGTCTACAGTGCACAAAATTCAATGTCCTAAAGAGCAGGAATAATTATTTTCAATTGTACCCTGGCACGGAAAACCGAAGCGTTATTTCGTTTTATGAATGCAATTATTAAATTGTTACAATTTCAAACTTGTAAGTTATGTTATATTCATGCATTTCGCAGCCAGCAGAGCTGGCACATAAATATTTGTTGTATTGTAATGCATTGAAAGGGTTAATTAACCTGCAGTATGAAGTATATTTCTTATTTGAAAACATTTCAGTGTTGCCCTTTGCAAGCAAATTGTTTGAAAATCGTCATTATGTAATGAGATAAACATTTCGAGGTAGTCTTTTATTTAAAAAAGATTACACTAATAGTTATTGCAGCACCCATCCTTGCACAGCTTCTCTAGGTAAGCTCTTCAGTGTAGTTGGTAGTTCATTACATAAACTAAACCACTACATCGATCGTTTGTAACATAATCGTATAGATTTCAGTAGTAGCTGTGCTTCGTGGCAATAATTAAGGTTCTACGGATTTCACTACAAAATACATTTGTATTACTGGGTAGGTAACACTCACTTTTCAGAAGTCTTTTCGACGAAATTGAAAGTATATAGGAGGTTATGCTTTCTTCAAGCACTAATTAGGTTTTGCATGACATTCGTTCGCGGACTTTCTATTTTCACAAAATCTGATATTACTACTGATTTTACACTGCGTAAGTTTGTGACAGCATGAAGGGAAAGCCAGACCTAAGAGACAGTTTTATCACTGTGACTGTACAGTTTAAAATCATTTGTTTAAACGCTGCATGCACACGTTTATATTTTGGTATGCAGATCTACTGGATTTTAATAAGCTATGATGAAATCATCATGCATGGAAATGCGTTCACTTGGAGACCCTTCTTCAGAATATGCATGTTTAACATTAATTTACTACCTTGTTGTTAAGGATTGATGAGTTACGCTGGCGAAATTAAGCTGTGATATGTACAATTCAGCAAACAAGTCCGCTATATATCCCAAGACAAATAGGTATATTCAAAGTCAAAATCAACCTGCATTTGAAAGGTTTTCGAGAAGCTTTGATTGCAATTTGCAGAGCCGTATATAGTGTATGTAAACCACATGCAAAAGTTGTTACATTAAAAGCTGTTACATCAGGAAGATCAACGAAGTGCAGGCAGTCTTTTTGATCATGCATGTATTCCATTAGAACAATATCATTTGTGTCCTAGAAAAGAATGGTTGAGGACAGTAATTTTTTTATGCTCATGCATTTGTGTAGGTAGGTATACTAGATGTTCCGTACCTTTTGTTGTATGGTCCCTTTCTACATTTATTGATCATTTAATTTATTCATCATTTAAGTGTATTTAATTTTGCTGCGGTAAGAAATAATTGCATTGCCAGCAGTTGTATTGCCAGCAGCAAATAGGAAACCCAGATGTCCAGTAATAATTCCAGCAATATAAAACACAAAAATGAACATACAGAATGTCGAGTGTTAGCAAGCGTTTGTTTCAGCAAAAATGTATAGAATCAGTATAAATTATTTTTCTTTTGGGCAAAAAATATACACTGATCATGAGAGCTTACCTGGGTAAAAGATGTTTTAGTGCAAGTTACCCTTACACTTTGACATTGCATGTGCATTTCACTATTGGCACATTGTTAAGATTAATCAAGTCATACCTGAACTATCTTGATTTAGCCGTTGATTTACCAGTATCAAAGAAAGCTCCATATCATTTTACTTTTTAATTTCTTACCACTTGTCTACATTATTTGCATCTTTTTCAGTTACTTTATACGCACAAATCAGAGATGTGTCTGTAAATGTATTTACTATTGTCATGTTTAAACATTAGTGTCTATTTTTGAGTGATATGCTGAGCTCGTGTAATTTGGAGTTAATAATGTATACAATATTCACGTTTAAGTATTTATGACCTCCATTGTTTTGAAGGCATTGGTGGGAATACCAATATGAGTGGATCGCAATCATCAGGACCAAAGCGACGAGGTAACATGGGCAATATATCTCCGGCCGATCTTGCCAGCTTCTTCGAATGTCCTGTTTGTTTTGACTACGTATTGCCACCCATCTATCAGTGTCAAGCAGGTCACCTGGTTTGTTCTGTGTGCAGACCGAAGCTTAATTGTTGCCCCACGTGCCGTGGGCCACTAGGTGGTTTTACACTTTCTTTTTAATTTTTATAACGTATAGTTTCAAGTGTATATAGAAAAGAAGATGATTAAAGTTTTCCAATTCGCTAAATTGCAACTTTTTGTGTACAGGTAATATACGAAATTTAGCGATGGAAAAGGTTGCAAATACTGTATTTTTCCCCTGTAAATACTCTGCAAGTGGTTGCGCGCAATTACTTCTTCATACCGAGAAGACGGAGCATGAAGAAATTTGTGAATATCGCCCTTACGTTTGTCCTTGTCCCGGAGCGTCGTGCAAATGGCAAGGGTCGTTAGAACAAGTCATGGCTCACCTGATGGTGCAGCATAAATCCATCACAACTTTACAAGGTTTGTTACTTGGGCAGGGTTACTTTGACTTAGTGCATGGTATACGAAGAAATCTTACGATTTGAAATGTATTGAAATACAGGTGAAGACATAGTATTTTTGGCTACTGATATAAACCTACCGGGTGCTGTTGATTGGGTAATGATGCAGTCATGCTTTGGTCACCACTTCATGCTCGTGCTAGAAAAGCAAGACAAAAACGAAGGCCAACAATTTTTTGCCATTGTACAACTGATTGGTTCTCGAAAACAGGCTGAGAAGTTTGCTTACCGGTTAGTGCTGCACACCTTGACACTTATATCAATTAGTTGATGATTTTGTTAGTGTAAAGATTTGTAAAAATAATGTGGTGATTTTGTAGCTTGGAACTTAACGGACATAAAAGACGACTGACATGGGAGGCAACGCCTCGTTCAATTCACGAAGGTGTCTCCGCGGCCATCCTGAATTCCGACTGCTTAGTGTTCGATACAAGTATTGCTCAGCTTTTCGCTGAAAATGGGAATCTAGGCATAAATGTCACTATCTCAATGGTTAGTGCTAGTAATGTTTAGACTGTGTTTGCAACGAATGGGAAATTGTTTTGCATTTTATACACAATCTTTCTCTATTGTATGTATTTTCAGAATCACTTCAGCTAAATTAGTGTAAACATTGACCTTTAAAAGAGCGGTGGAATTTTGCTTCGGATGGCATTACTTAACCTGCGTAACAATTTTCACCACGATGAAAGTAAACTGAAGACGTCGATGCGATTACTTTGTTTAAAATGTGAAATCTCGTCAAGATTGCCCTGCCTGCGAAGAGATATCCCACTACCGGGCCTTCCGAAACTTCGTACACCAAAATGAATTCCTTTGAATATAAATATTTAATGTGTGAACACTTTTCCTCTGTATCTTTCGCTGCGCACGTTAAACCGTATGTGAGGAAGGAAATTAGTTCAAGTATGAATGATAATTACAATACATATTCAGAAGATATCGTCAAAACATTGTTATTTTGGCTTATAAGGATCCTATAATAATGTCTCAAGTAACCGGTTAAGTTCTTTTTTGATATATTTAATTCTACATTACCTGTCTCTATTACAGATTACAGATTGTACAGTGATCATAATTATTGTAGTTGTGATTGGAAGAAAATAAATAAGGTGATTGGTTTTTTGCGCCTCGGCACCTATTTGTATACAGATCCTGTCTTATATCCCCCGCAAACGAAATACCTACATAATAATGTACTGAAAATGGAATATTTAATCAGTAACAATCAGTTGTCTCACCAGCCAGCTTGTAATATACATGGACATTCCCAATTGAATCTACATCCAAGTTTTCATATGTAAAAGAATATGAGATTGAATGCTTGTAAAATCAGTAGTGTATTTGGAAATATTGTAAATTTTTGTTTTAGTCTGCTCTTCATTAATTGTTTGCCGTTTTAGAAGAATGGAGTATTAAAAACTGAACGCATTATTGTGTACTTACTTGTACTGATCGTTAATTTATTTAGCATTGGTCACACTACAGTCACTACACTACCAATTTTTTAAATAATTGAACTCATTACGTACCCAAAAAAAGCATTGCGCCAGTAGCCTTCCAGGTTTATTTTCTTGTAATTACTTCAAAAACGTTTGCTGTTTCCCTACCATATTGTATACTTTTGTATTTAGTCATTGATTTTGTTACATTAACTATTGATATTCAACGAATGCAGCATTACCTACTGTGCATTTGTAATCCAAGTTTTCAGGATTCCCCACCATTTACACTACTATTTGTTACGTGTGCATAGTTAATGCTCCGAATACAGGTCCCCGTCATCCTCCAGCGTCTCACCAACTGGATTTTGCTCCAATAAGTTGCGTGTCAGTCCAAGAAGTGCAAAATGCTATTACTATTATGTTTTTGTATTTTTCATATCATGGAATTCATATTCAGGCTAAAATTAGAACTGTGAGGTATGAGGAAGCAGCCCAAATAATTTGACATACTTCTTGAACGTCTCATAAGGTTACGTTAGCTTTAGGAATCAATATCCGAGTAGGTTATAATATAATACATTTTATCGTCTATCAATTACAATAGTTAAACGAAACGGCATTCATATTTTGTAGTAATTATTAATATAGAATATTTATTATTGTATTGTGTGATTGTATGTACTCAAGTACTCATACTCACACAAGCACAGGATATTAATATTATAAGCGCAAGGAAAACCAATACGTTGAAGAACCAAAATTTTGAGGCGGGAAATCTCAAAGTGCTCTGTTCTCCGGTTTTGTTCAGTTGTTCAGTATATTTTATATTAAATTAAAACAAAACCAATGTAAGTAACTTAATTTTTGTAACTGCTGGATCTCGTGTCATCTTGTGTTTTTATTTTTCCTGCTAAGGGTCATAGCATGGAGTTTATTCGGTAATGAGCCTGTTAATTTTTTTTAAATGGTAGCTTCATAAATCGTAAGTACGTTTTGAAGTATTTGAGAAATTATGATCTACCTTTACCCTGTCATCCTTACACTGCAGGTTACCTGAAGATACTTTCATTCAAAAGAACCTGTTCTAATGCTACGGGGGTCAATGAAATTGGAAGTGATCATCTTTGGAGCACGATTAAGCATGTGAAAAATAGAAGTACCTGGGCCCTTTCGTTCACTGACAGAAGAACAATGTCATAACGTCTCGTCTCCCCAGCAATTTGTACAACAAGTCAGTTTCAAAAGTCAAAGTGACATTAATATTGCTTTTTATTGATCCAATTGTTGTTACATGACACACACAATACAAGCACATTATTCTACTATATATATGTATGGTTTATTCGCTTTTGCTATATATTCCGCTCGCAGGGGAGGAAGAATTAACGCTGATATTTTTGTCTTAAATGTACACATAATCTATATATAATATATATAGTCAGCATGCAATAATGCAATACAAGTTGACCAGAACAATTTATGAGTGATGAATAATGAACTTCTGAAAAGGAGATGATATTATGATATACATAGTTTAGTTTAGATGTGTGTTATTGCGTTACATTACAAGCTTTGTGAATAATGATTTTCAGATGCATTTCAAATTCCGCATTCACAGTGGAGTCGTTCATTATCAGAGACCATTGCAATAGTATACGAAGTAATGGAATATTTAGATTACTCCAACTGGGACTGGGATGAAGATGTTCAAGTAAACATATCAGATGCTGCACATATATTTATTATGACCTCAGCTGGCTTCCCTGTGTTTTTATTTTTGTCATTGTGGGCCTGGCTAGGTTGGAGATTATTTGTCAATAATTAGTGAAGACGTTCAGTCAAGAAATCAAATATGTTTGCTCATTCCTTATGTTGCGTATGTGTAAACCAAATACTTAAATACTATTAAATGAAAGTATGTTTCATATTGATACATTTAGCGGTTTTGGTGCAGTATAAACAATCTTTTTAAAATGCTCCTACACGATCACTCAAAAATAATATCGCTCTGGTAGGGAATCTCAATACATGCTTATATTTCTGAGTATTGGAAGATAATCTTGACTCATATTCATCACGATCCCGATCTGGGAAGCTAAGCCAGCATGGAAACAAGATCCTACTTTTTTAGACCGGATTTTTCGCACTGATTCTACCGGAAAATATTCACGCTGCCAGACGGTTTTGCACTAAAAGATTTGCATGAATTTGCTCGCTGTTCCCCCTGACAAGTCGGAAATTCAATGGCTCAAGCTCATCCCACCATAACTTCAAACGCAATAATAGCTTTCCCAATTTATTTGCCAGTTTGATGATTCGAGGAACAATCACAAATTGGGTGGATCTTTTCATTGCAGCAGGAACCAGACGAGGTAATGCTGAATCTAATTTAATTAACTCAGGAAAAGCAAAAACTCGTTTATGCGATTACGTTAAGTGTGACAAAACGTGGCCTTGGATCCTTGCGTATTAGCTACATGTTATGAACTACCGACTACCGTTCTAGAAATTTTACCCTCGTCCAGTTTTTTTTTCTACTTTACACGAGACCACTGACTGAGTCTCTAGTCTCTACCTCTCTACTAGAAAACTACGCCAACGCGAAAACGTGATTGTGCACTCCTTCCTCTCCGATTTTTTTTTTTTGCAAAAAAGAAATGGTGACTAGCGGCCAGTAATTAATTTGAACAGGCTAAATACATTCCCGTCAACAGAACATTTCCAACCAAAGAAGATTACGACGATACTCTCGGATATGTCCACTACTACCGCAGTACTCCTAACTATTCGCAACTCGTTACGATTATTAGATAACCGCCAGGTCATACCAGGAGTACAAAATTTAGCAGGTACGCTTAGTTTTTACTCTTAATTTATGTATGCAGAACTATGCATACATGCTTTTCTCTACAAACATTAAAACAAAAGAAAATGGGTTGGTTCAACAAGGTTTGAAATTGATATTTAGACACAATTTAATTGTAGCCATTATTTCTAAAGAGTTTCATTTTCACATAAGCTTATGTAAATAAATTATTCAACCAGGTAGATTCAAATCGGAAGTAGTATTATTAATTAATAATTAATACAATCTATTATCATTATCAATTACTATTATTACCGCACCGAGCCCACCGTTAACATGAAGTATGAAGAAATACAGCAACAAATTAGATATACGCACACAGATGGAAGTAGTACTTGCTCTGAGTGCACTGGAAGATACATGTAATAAGTAATAAGATTCATTTGAATTGACAAACATGGTTTCATTTTCAACATTCAACGCTAACAGTTTATGAGTTTACTATCAAATACTTATAATTCTACCGATGAAATTCAGTAGTTTTATCAAAATAAATAATTAATTATTTCGTAGAGTACAATTGCTTCATTTAAGTATCACAAGTTGGTATGTTGGACTTTGTAAATGCGTCCATCTCATCACTATTGAAATTCCTTTTCATTCGTAGCATGCGCATATTATTTGAACTAAAAAACTTCATTATTATAATACATTCATTATATTACATACTTTTTAAAATAGTACATTTATCATTCAACAAGTTTTCTATTCCTGCAACGGAAGTATCTATTATCTATACATACATGCATACATAGTATATGTATGCATGGCATACAATATAAACTAAAGATTAAATAAACAAAAACAACTGATGATCAAGCTGTTTCAAGTTAGTTTAGACTTTAAAGTCTAGCTTGTAAGGAATGTAAGCAATCTCACAGCATGAAGATTCAACAGATAGTAATAAAGTAATAACTTAACACACTTTAGAACCAATAACGACATTACGATATAGCTTCTACTGTTTCAGTACGCATACCTACACGTATTGATACACTAGCGATCTAGAATAGTTAATTCCTCCAGTCGCATTTTTCCCATGTGTTTTTCCAAGCGGTACCGGGCTAGATCTTTCCTTGTCACGATTCCCACCACCTAAAATATTTTAAATAACTCTCCGTAGAAACTAGAAACAATGCAATGACTGATGTTTTTAGCAATAAATTGTAAAAATGATCCAGAAACCATACTTTATTTGTGTCATTGACAATGACAAGATGTCTTAATCCCAATCCTCTAAACAATCGGAAAATCCGTGGCATCGATGCATTCTGAAAAATACATGACCAGAGTAAAGTACACATCAACGAAATGGTGTGCCTATGTGAGAATGGGAAAGTACAGGAATTCTTTTTTATCCGGCGTCATGTTATGACGTTTTCTAATCGATAGAATGGACTTATCGAAGTTGTGCCTGGGCTACACAAGTACATTAACGGGGGAAAACCTTTGAAAGTTGAAGACACGTAAATAATAGTAACTTACATTTAAAGCTGTGTATGGCGCTGGGTTCATAATTGGCTGCAAATCTACAGTAAAATGTCGTTCCTCGTCCGAAATATGAACTTGCTGTTAACATGCATAAATTTGTATAACAAAAATATCAATCAAATTTACTTCAACATTATATGATTCAATCAACTAATGCTATCAGTTTTATTGCCAAGTACCTGAATTGTTGGATAGCGAGGATAAGCATCACGGAAATATTTTAAAGCCACACCTTTGTGGTCCCAACTCTCAGATGTTTCAATGAAAAGCTTGTGTTGAAGCAGGACAATCAATTGAGATCGCAGAATAAGGCCACGAAACGTTCCGAAATTCACTTGCTGAAAAAAAAAATTTGACAATAACGTTAGGGTTACGTGATATTGATATTACTTCACAATATGCAGGCATAACGACATAACTATGTTTGCTTACAAGTTACAAAGCGTAAGCATTTATAAAAGCAAACATAAACCCTTACTCCATCTTGGTAGTCACTTGGGTCGGGCGGATCAACAACCGGAAAACCGTTGTACGATTCAGTTGTTAAGACATCAATAATTTTGCCAACTGTCTCTTTCATCTGGAACGTAACGACTGGACAACTCATGACTTCCGTGGCATAAATATTGTGCGAGAGTGGAGGAGGTTCCCATGGAAGTAGAGGAACTCCCATAAGTTGAATATGTGTATCATAAATGCCTTCATTAAAATAGTCACCGACCCACTTTGCCACCATTAAAGTAATCATTAACGGCAAACCCAAGGTTAGATTTCCTGTTGCTTCAATTAAAATAATTGTTAAACTAAGGGTCATCCGCACGATACCTCCCAGCTGTGCAGCAGCTCCAATCAGAGCATATTTACCCGGATCTACCCAGGACTGGAAACATCAAACCCATTCAACACAAGGATAACAGAACTTCAAAAAAACAATTACTGTGTACGATTAATACTTATTTGTTATTTACCGCGTTGGAAAAAATGTGCTCCATTCCCATTCCTACAACACGACCCCAAGCCGCTCCAGTAAGCAGCGCCGGAATAAACAGCCCACTTGAGACGCTCAATCCGTACGTCCAAATCGAGAGGCAGAAATACAGAACGAAAAATATCAAAATTGAGGCCAATCGGTGGGATCCAGGAGGATCATGAAACAGTGATCTAACGCTGGCCTCCGGAGTTTGAAACCAAATTGCGCCGATTGCGGAATATTGTCCATCCCCACAGTACATCTGAATAGGATATCGTGTCGGGTCTTCTCCCAATGGTTTACAATCATTGATAAAAAGTATCATGGTGAACCCAACTGTAGCAGTGCAAGCAGCAACTATAATCGCCTCCAGAACCTTAGCCCATTTTCGGTAGATGTGTCTCATTCGAAATATAGTCAATTTCAAATTGATGTGATTGAACAACGCTCCCAAAAGGCCACCAATCATACCCATTAATAAGAAGACAGGTATTTCAACAAAGTCGTAACTGGTATTATCAAATTTGCCAAAGTTCAATAAACCAGAGTACGTGAGTTCACCTACAAAGACAATTAATACAATAAATGTCTCCAGGCTGCGACTGTACGTACCTTTATTGAGACTGTGAATATTATAGCATACCTGGACGGCCGTGATAAGCGCTTAATATAACGTTAAGAGTAAATGTAGAAACCATAGAACCGAAAAATATTCTCCAAGTAAGACTCTGATTCCAAAAACTAGCTCCTTCTTCCAAACTAAAGAGTACACCACCTGAAATAATACAATTCTTTATACATTAGAAACTAAAAGTAGGCACCAACAGTTTGAAATCTGAGGTTGCACTGACCCACGGGAGCGCCAAAAGCAGCCGCTACACCAGCAGCTGCACCACCAGAAACGAAATCTCGCTTTTCATGATCCTCTCTAAAATATTTGAAAATATTAAAGTCGTGGCGTAGAGAAGTAGTTTTCCCCTGGGAAATACCAGCAGCAACTACTGCCCCGGAATGAATCATGGGTCCTTCCTAACATGAACAAATCAAAAACTGAATGAATTACAAGGTAACATTTTTGTGTTGTAAAGTGTAAATATGGAAACGGACCTTTCCCACTGCAAGTCCCCCGATCACGGAACATGTCACTCCAATAGCTTTCACAATTAAAGTACGAATCCTAACTATTCTTGGAACCTTGACTCCATTGAGATAACATTTCACTTGTGGAATTCCACTCCCGGCAGCCACAGGCTACTCAAATGGTTACTAATCAGTACTTTCAAGTAAGAATTAAAGTATACATAGTCTTTTACGCGTCACTTACTTCAATGTAGGCTACCAAAAAGGATCCAATCAGTACTGGGACAACATTCCAAGCGATCCAAAGGAAAAACGGAACAATTAAACATCCCTGTAGTATACACTCATCAGTTTCAGTTTTGAGTGTTGAATACTTCAAAGAAGAAATCTCTTCAATAGTAATGTCTATTGCACACGCTATGAGAGCTGTGAGAACGCCTATAAATATCATGATAATCCATCTGTACAGATCCTTTCTCGAAATGAACTTAAAGCCTTTAGTTCGCTCTTCATCAATCAGCAACGTATTTTCACAAACATCATAGTCCAAGCTCTGCCAATTAGAAAAAAAATTGCATTTTTCTTTACACGTAAACAGTGTCGTCAAAATTAATTGCACGCATGTATGGTTTGAATGTAGGAAAATTCTATTCGGTCAATCGTATATCCGTGACCTTAGGCGTGAATTTAAAAGGGATTTATAATTCTAACCTCATATTTGGCAGACAATAAGTGAATATTTCCTGGCTGAACCTTCTTTACATTGATTCTGTCAGGATCATTTTGACGCAGACCTTTGTTAAACGTACCCATCACACTCTCATAACTCCCTGTTAAGCGGTTAAATAATTTAGTAGAATAAGAGGCTTGAGACTCCACGTCTACTGTGTCGTCTTCTTCTGTTTCAGATTCTAAATCCTAAAAGGGAATAAAGTCAAACAGATGTTGAAACACAAATTATTCAAGAAGTAGTTTAACGAAAGCACCAACGACTTGCCAAACCACCACATTTATTTTTTATTCCCAATGAAAATAGTTCACTGAACACTGAGTCACTCTTATCGTCATCCTAGAGATTTCAAGAGTAATACAAACGTATAATGCCAGTTTACACGAACGTTAAACAGGAAATGCTCACCACAAAATATTTACTGATAATTGTCACCATCATCAATAATTATTTCGCATAATGTACACTTTCCATCCATTGACAGGACTGATATCTGACGTGAGTAATCATTAGTTTCGCTTGCTCCAACATGACTTTCAAATTTTACCTGCTTTGAACTTCCTCTCCTGGGTCCAGAATTTGGAGACAAATAAACGGGGTTGGAAGTTGTTCCCGGTAACAACGGATCCCGCTCAGAAGGATCCATGTTGATACCTTTAGAAATACGAGAAATCCCTATACACTCCGTGTGGCTCCTGTACACAAGAAACGACACAAATTCACAAATTAAAATCAACCACTTTGTGTACTTTTTTTTAAAATAAAAATCATACCAGTTTCAAATATAGTTTACTAATTTTCAACTTTTATGCTCTCCATGTATAAAAGGTCACATACCAGGACTTCTGGTGATACTGGCACTCGTAAACGCCCAAGTCAATGAATTAGTTGGTATGTCAGTGGAGCTAGTGGACATCAGTTGCACTGATTGCCTGATTTGATTCAGTAGTACAGACTTTGTATTTACGTAACCGCCTAGATTTCACAGGCATTAGTTGCAGATGAGGGATAAAATGTATAACACAAAATTATATCGTATAACAAACTAAAACTCAATGTCAATTAATATACCATGCATGAATGAATGGCTTTATTTGTAATATGTAAGGCCAAATTTGTTGTTTATGGAAATTTATAATGTGTATTCATATCAGTTGTTAAAATTAAAAGCATTCGTCAACCCAGTTGAACACGTGCTTCCTTCGCCCTTTAGTTTTTTGTGTTATTATTGGTTTTCTTATGTAGATTTTCCTTATAATCTATATATAATAATGTCACGTCTTAATTCTGCGTATACGCTACTAATGTAGGTTACAACGTTACAAGGCTAATAGTGATACATTTAAATGTCGTTTCTGCGTGTATATGTACAGCTTTTTTTCCCTTTTGTCTGGCTTTAAATGCGTTTTATTTCCACTTCCACAATGTCGAATGTCGACAATGTGTTAATTCAAATTTCGAGCGCATGGGCTTATATAAAATTTTGGCGCGAAAAGATTCAACTTTTTTTCTGAATTCGCAAAAGAATCAAGAATATCTAAATCATCCGGACCGGGCTAATCCTCTGCTCATACTTCTCCGATGGATTTAACATTTAACCTTAATTAATCTTTGAAATCGGTCAGTATTTATCTTATTTGTTGGGTTTTCTTATTTTTAAGTCATCCAATTAAAACCGATAGTTGTTTTGAGTAAGGATTTCATCACGTCATTGTGAATTTGAATTGTGATTTACAGCCTTCAAACATTTACAGTAATATACGTTTGAATTTGAGGAGAGCACGTGAAAAAGTTAACGGAGCTTTTTGCTTGTTCGTAAAACCAGAGGGCAGCACAATTAAGCGCCGAGATATGGCTAGAGCATTTTGTTTCCTGGATAATATTCCCCACCAAAACAAGTAAACTTTGCAGTATAGAGAACGTGATTAGTGAATTCGCTGAAAGTTTTCTGTGATTTGCATATCCTTGTAATATAGATATGGGGAATTCAACATTTTAAAATGGTAAGTTTTTATTGATTCGTTTCATTTATTGTTGCATGGTTTAAGTGTTATATTTCAGTGCTGAGGTGTAGGGATTTCGTTTTTTTTTTTTTTTGCAGTAAAATATGTTTGGTGAACACACTTTGTTGTTTATTACAGCGTATCCCCCAGCTATCTTTCGGTACTTTTCTCTTCTCTCGGTTTGAAAATAATCGGTCCAGTCGGATTCTGACTTTATTGCACCGCAAATTTTGTACACCGGCGGGTAAAAATGAGAAAGTCAGTAAATTGGACTTCGATTTGGGAGACTTCCCTCCGGATCGAATCCGAAATTTCAGTATCATAGCTCACATTGACCATGGGAAAAGGTAGGCCCACATTATATGATATTTATTTTGTCTTACTTGAAAATGCTGGGGTTATTCTGACTTTCTATTTGTAATGGTTTGGTTAAAGCATTATAATTTTTAACATTTTGTTTGGCGATATTGGTTATTGCAGCACCTTAGCTGACCGCATGCTGGAAAAATCTGGTACGTGCTACTCTTCTAGTTTGAACCTTTTCAGATGAGAGCGAGATGTAGAATGTATACTATTTAACAATGTTTCTTACGGCTTCATTCAGGAACCATTGCACAGACTGGACAAAACCAGCAAATTTTGGATAAGTTGCAAGTGGAACGTGAGAGGGGAATAACAGTCAAAGCCCAGACAGCTTCAATGATTTACAAACATGACGGCAAAAAATATCTCCTTAACTTGATTGATACGCCTGGGCATGTAGATTTTTCCTTTGAGGTTGCTCGATCTCTCCGAGCATGCCAGGGTGTAATATTACTTGTGGACGCTAATCAAGGTGTGCAAGTAAGTCTTTTGCACTTTTTTCACATGACACTATAATCTAGTTTTGAATTTATTGTAATAATTTTGCAGCTACATTTACCGGATTTGAACTTGAAAGCTGTTCTTTTTAATACTAGGCTCAAACCTTCGCCAACTTTTATCTTGCCTTTGGAAACAATCTCCCAATTATACCTGTGTTAAACAAAATCGATCTTAAGAATGCTGAACCAGATAAAGTTACAGAACAATTAAACAGCGCTTTTGATATCGAGAAGGAATCAGTATTCAGGATTTCTGCCAAACTCGGCTCGGGCATCGATGAATTGTTTGTCGCAATAATTACACAAATACCTCCTCCGTCAAGTAAATGTGCCATATTACTTAAACAGAGGGCATAGGTAGATTCGAGACTATTTCCGGTATTTAATTAGTTGTACTTTATAGGTGATAGAAATCAGCCGCCGAAAGCCCTTTTTTTCGACTCGTGGTATGATAGGTACAAAGGCATTGCGTTATTGGTAGCTGTACACAATGGGAAGTTTGAAGTAGGACAAGTTATTTCTCTAAGCCATTCTAACAAGTCATACGAAATCAAGGAAATCGGAATTATGTACCCAGATCCAGTTCCAGCGTCCAATCTGTACGGGCAAAATAATACAACGGAAAGAATGTTGTTTATCTATCCTATGCTGAGTTGTATATGCATGCGTGTACCTTTGCTTTGCACGCTTTCTTGTCCGTTTTCCTCAAACTAAGAATATTTTATCGCATCTTGCAGACACGCTGGTCAAGTAGGGTATATGTACTGCAATATGAGGTCGGTCAAAGAGGCAGCGATTGGTGATACCGTGTTTCTTGCATCAACTCCGGTGGAGCCGATTCCTGGTTTTTTAAAAGCCAAACCAATGGTATTTGCAGGAGTGTACCCAATGGATCAGTCAGAACATCCTCAACTAAGAGCTGCGTTAGAAAAACTTTTATTAAATGACGCAAGCGTTGAATGTTCCACTGAATCTAGGTAAGCAGTTTTGAAGAAGTGTTTCATTTAATTGCTGAAAACACAATAAAACGTCAAACATAGAAGACATTGTTAGTTTGAAGTACATATAAATAATATAATTGTAAATAAAATTATCCTTTCATGTTATAGCCCTGCTTTGGGTTACGGTTGGCGTTTGGGTTTCTTAGGTATCCTTCACATGGACGTGTTTAATCAGAGACTTGAACAAGAATATGGAACAAGCATAGTACTTACTGCGCCTAGTGTTCCCTACAGAGGTAATCTGGACAGCTATATCAATGTTTTTCTGTACTTCTGGTAAGTGCAATAAGAGTTATAGTTTGAATCAAATGTTTATTCTCAGTGAAACTAAAAGAGACAAAGGAAACAAAGAAGTCGGGCATATCAACCATTGTTGTAAATAACCCGGAGAAAATGCCAGAAAGTCATCACATACAAGAATGCTTTGAACCCATGGTAATTGGAACGATCATAACTCCAGGTAATTTTCGTAAATCATTTACAAGAATGTAGATGCTTAAACGTCTCTGTGCTCTAGAAAGTTTTGATAATATATGTATGTGGAACTCTTGCTGTTGCCTAAAATAAAAGGTTTCTGTAAGCTTATGCCAATTCTCAAAAGCTTATTGTTCTTTAATGCGCAAATATATAATAAATAATAATATTGTTTTTTTACGTTAAACATGTTTATTTCACTTATTACGATAGCGGTTTACATGGGGGACATCCAGAGTCTCTGTTTTAGAAGACGGGGCACATTTGTTGATTCCAAGAACATGGATGAAGATCGTCTTATAATGAAATTTAAGCTACCACTAAATGAAATTGTCATAGATTTTTATGACAAGCTAAAATTCTTAACTTCAGGGTACGCATCTTTTGACTACGAAGACGCTGGGTATGACCCGTCAGTTTTGTCTAAGGTCAGTTATAAATTTCCTTTTTTAGTACTTTAAATTAAGTTATACTAAAAGTAGTATTAAAATCTGGTACACCAGCACATGAACAAAAATAATTGTTAGTGCCTCATCACTATACATATATGATATTCTAGATAACATTTCTGTTAAACGGAAAGTCAGTTGAAGAACTTAGCGTTATTGTTCATACTGCGAGAGCTCGCGATACGGGAAAACTTATTTGCGAGAAATTGAAGGAAGTCATCCCACGTCAGCAGTATCAGGTACGCAACCTGCCTAACTGAGAATTTAAAAATTTGGTTCCAATGTTTATGCTTATTTTAATGCTCACAGCTATGCTCAGCAATATCATAACACGCTTACAAATTATCGCAATTATTGTGATCAGAATGAGAAACAATGCCAATGCACGATTCCTACGCTATTTCTAATGTCTATATGCTGCAGGTAGCAGTACAAGCTTCTGTTGGGGGCAAAGTGATTGCCAGGGAAGATATCAAAGCTCTGAGGAAGGATGTAGTTCAAAAATTGGTAAGCAACAATCACGGATGCACAGGTTACAGTGTGGTTGTGCAAAAAAAAATCATGATACAGATTTATTTTTCAAGAAGTGCCTGTCAGTAAAATTTACACTATTCATTGCAGAAATCCGGACATGATATGCAGCGGAAGAAGAAGCTCTTGAATAAACAAGCGGAGGGAAAGAAAAGGATGAAGATGATAGGAAATATTGAAGTACCTAGGGAAGCATTTATAAAAGTTTTACAGAAGTAGATAATAAAGTTGAAGTCGCCTCTGTATTTGCTGCTCATGTGAATTAGATTTAAAATTAATTGACTGCCATAAGTTGCAAGCATGGGAGGTTGTTATTATTACTTTAATTTAATACCATCTAGCCACCTGTGAGCCTGTGAGTTTAATACCACCTGTGAGATACGTTAAGCTTATCCCAATAAAGAATTTTACCCGATATTTCTATTCCAAAATATCGTGTTCGTTTCATATTTCCCGAATTTCTTCATAAGTTCTTCCTGCTTAAAGCTTTCTCAAAGTTTTTGGAGCCACGTCTCGACTCTCGACATTACGTGATAATATTCTTGTTACGTCACTTCATT
>JAQGBT010002051.1:0-26575 GCA_034698585.1 Disparrhopalites patrizii
GTATTTTGTCCGGCAAATCAGTGTCCGCCAAAATCGTATGTTGTCCGCCTGTCCGCCAAAATAGTATGTTGTCCGCCTGTCTGCCTCGTCCGCCAAAATAGTATGTTGTCCGCCTGTCTGCCTCGTCCACCAAAATAGTATGTGTCCGCCTGTCCGCCAAATTAGTAAATTCCTGAGTGAATAGTGAATATGTATATAGTTTTTTTGTATTGCTTTATAGGAACTTGCGGTCTGTTAAAATCCTATGGTTAAAATTTTTTGGCCTGTTGTCTGATTTTATTGTTGATAACACATTAAAAGCTATGGACTGTAATTAACATTTAAAAGTAATAAACTTTCATTTTAAACCGGATTACGAACAAGGAAATAATACTATTTTTTAACCAGAACGTTTAATGAAAGAATATTGCATGTTTGCAGTATTGTATATAATGTAATTTTTCTTTTGTATACTAATGTAGTTTTTTACAATTGTTTAAGCTTCATGTACTAATATGATGTGATTGATTTTTGTCGCCAGCCTTGCACGCCAGTTGATTGCATTAGGAATCAGAGCTAACAGCTTACAATTTTGTTTTGGAATTTCTTATAGGGTTGACTTGGACGTATAGAAAATCTGACTGAATGCAAAATTACACAGAAGTTACCAAGTCTTTTATGGACGAAGACACATCGAGAATCATCAAAGACCTGAGTCTATTCGAGGTACTGCCCGTATCTAATTCTGGAGGTCCTGGAGCACCGCAAGTTTCAACGACGTCGACTTCTAAAACTCTTACTTGGACGGGGCCGCGAGTGGGGCACTCGCCGTCGACCCCTACTGGTCCAGGTCGCAGTATCGCTCAGGTGGGAACAGTGAGTCAACCCAATGCATCCATTCTGGTGGGTAGCATTAATTCCCGGAATTCGGGCGGACTCGGAAACCCCGCGGGATCAGTTCTCAGAAAGCTAGAAAAATTGAATATTAGCTCTATGTCGGCTGGGGATTATAACATTTCGAGAAACTACAATGCCATTCCATCCCCACCGCCCCCTCCTCTTCCACCGGAGGATCCAATTTACGAGAACTTGAATCTTCGAAAGTTTGAACCTCAGCTCCCTGCCCCACCGCCTCCACCTTACGATGGATATCATAATAAGATCGTTGGTTACGGGATTTCACAAGCAAGCCTCAATAATAGCAATTATAATTATGTGCCATCCGTTGCCAATTCGGTAGGTAGTAGTCGTTCTTCACCTTCACCATACAGTGGCAGCATCATTTTGAATAAGTCTTTGTACACAGCTTCGACAGTCGGAAATGGTTCAGAAGGACCTATTTATGAAAACTTAGATACAATACAATATGGAATAACTAGCTCTAGTGCTGGTCACTGTGGTTCTTCCACTGTTTCGACCACGCAATCAGGAAGTAATTTAATTACTTCAAATGGGAACAGTAGAGCTTGTCCCCAAGTGCCTGTAAAGAAATCGACTAGAGAAGTTGCTTACAGCGAAGCAGTCTCCGCCAGAAGTCACCTGTACGCGGAAATCCCCTCGCCAAATCAATTTAAGCCTATACAAACGCAGCAAAACAATAGTATACCTTCCCCGTACGCGGTAGGCAATATTGGTGTATTGGGAAAGTTAACTTCAGTACCAAACACTTCCGGAGGAAGTTCGAAAAAATCACCTGGATTATTCAAGAACCCAAAAAAGCTGCTTCCGTCGATAACGCTACACAAACCTAATGTGAGTGCAATATTCAATCAAATTGATGATCTTACCTAATGGGTATTAATATTGTATGAACGGTGGCAACAAATGTATGTATGATAATCGCTAAGTTTTGTAATACCATGGTATCTAAAACTTGCAGGGACCGACAGAAGCTGAAAGAAAGTTAGAAGAACTAACTCGGCAAATAGAAGAAGAACTTGCCAAGCAAGAGGAGCAAGGAGCTTACTTTGGTAAGATATCACGATTTCAAACATGCATATAATACCGCATGAAGGATTTAAAACACACCGTGCACAAAAATATGCATATATGTATAATATGACAGATTCCATTTATCTTTACATTATTATACGTACCAGTAATGGTGGTAAGACATGTATAGCAATTCGGAAAGCGAAAACTCCAGGCCTCTGAAGTATGCACACTCCTTCGGATCCTCATCTACCCTCTAATCGAGTTAACACTTTATATTAGATACGGCTCAGTGCCGAATATGAAAGATGGCAATAGGTTGCCAATCCTTGTTTTGTATTCGCAATAAAACGGGATATCTTTACGTGGTCAGTAGAGTTAACGTTCATTCGTTTTAACTGAATTCTAACTTAGATTCCTTTCCGTAATCACGCGTAAGTAAATAAATACATCATCGGTCTCTAGTCTCGGGCTAAAGAATGGAGATATTATCGTTGTTAATAATGCATACATATACATCTGTGACCTGTTATATATGTACGTATATAAATTATATGCTGTAATTGTGGAGATTTACGGAGTTTGACCCAACACTCGCAGATGACACGCTTACATTATTTACGTTAAACAACTGGTATATGTATGCATAAAAATGAGATACCTACCTGCGTATTCATATTGATGTTTGATACATTGCTAACATTTTAGGTGTTTGCCATACATGCGGAGAGAAAGTAACAGGTGCCGGTCAAGCTTGTCAAGGTAAAGTTGGGGTGCCTAATTCCTTTCCCGTGTTTTTATATGGGTATCATTGAAATGTATTTGTTTACGAAGGACTGTATGAAATTGAAGCCTTATTTTTTTGTAACAGCGATGGGTAACCTGTACCACACAAACTGCTTTGTTTGCGTTTCTTGCGGAAGAGCTCTTCGAGGGAAAGCTTTCTACAATGTACATGGAAAAGTTTACTGCGAAGAAGATTATCTTTATTGTGGATTTCAGCAAACGGCTGAGAGATGTTCATTATGCGGGCACCTAATTATGGAAACGGTATGTGGAAAAGTGCTGTCTGATTAATATTGTATTTCGTAATATGTTATGTATGTGTTGTATAGTATACCACAATCACTAGAACAAACGCTGTTTTCCAAACTTTAAGTGAAAACGACGGTAAATTAAATATTACTGGAATGGGAACTGCTAAAAATTCTCGATCGATTATGAGTTGAATTGTACATATTAGTGAGTTTTTACGTATTGTAATGTATATGCTATAGATTCTTTATCCCTGGGACAAAAAACCATATCATCCCGGGTGCTTCCGGTGCTGCATATGTAATGAATGTTTGGACGGGGTTCCTTTTACAGTAGATATGGATAACAAAATATACTGTGTTAACGATTACCATGCCATATTTGCTCCAATATGTGCAGCTTGCGGAAAATCTATAACACCGATTGAAGTAAGCCAGCTTTGTTCTTATACAGCATGCACATTGAGCTATTCGGTCTGTTGATATCATTGTCACATCGACTGTCGAAAGCTATGTCAACCCATGATATATTGTGAAACTTCAATTTGCAGGGTACTGAAGAAACGGTTCGTGTTGTGTCAATGGATAAAGACTTCCACGTTGACTGCTACTCTTGCGAAGTACGTGTAGTTATTCAGTGTTTATTTATTACACCACATTGTAACTGTGCTTGAACGCATTATCCGTCGTGAGGTTTTTGCTAATGGCACTGGTTTTACTAATTATTTGTTTTAGGATTGTGGAATGCAGCTTACAGATGAACCGGATAAACGATGCTATCCTTTAGAAGGACACTTACTTTGTAGACCTTGTCATGTTAATAGACTACGGCTCATGTCAATGTCAACGCCTCAGAGTATGGAAGTAAGTGAACATAACGTTTAATCAGTTAATTTGATACAATCTCAGGGTAATATTAGTGGCTGCAATTGCGAATATATGCATTTTTACATAACGGATTTTTAGTAGCAAGAATAAGCAGCCAGTTAAGCGTTCGAACTATTCGTGGCATGATAATTTTAGAAATTTATTTTTTAAATAATATTATTTTTGTATTTATTGCAGGGAGTTTCAGCCGCATATCATTGCATTAATTAAGATGGAAGACGCGAATTCCAGTGTTGAAAGAAGCGAATTCTATATGATAGACGGACCAAATAATTTTCTACTCCAAATTGTGACAACATCTTCACGTTTTCATACGATTTATGCTATAAACGAGTCACAAAGCTTGGGTTGTACAAACTGTGGAATGATTGAGAAATTTCTGCTACATTCCACGAATTAGCATGCGTCCAAGTGATTTGATGATGTATGATTACTGTTTTTATTTCATTAATCGTAAAAATGTAACTTTGTGAGGTTGTTTCTGTTATTTTTCATCGGACATTCAAATTCGTTGCCGGGTTTCTTACAAATTGTTTGTTTTGGGTTTGTACTTACAGCTAGTACAAGTTAGCACTCGTTCGTAAGCGGTGTATTGGATACTTAAGTAATACCTAAGTGATAGCAGTGATCGTTATGTTTCATTTTAAGGTTGGTATTTTTACTGGATTTGAATGGGTCCAGTATCTAATTCCGTTGATGTGATATCTTATGTTTAATGCAATTTGAGTAGACCCATTCTTCCAATTTTAGCTAACACAATTATTTTGTTTTTGACTGTAGAACAACAGTTATAGTCATTCCAGTAAGGTGTATAGTAATATATGTATATCATGTATATAAATAATTTCACACCACCTTTCACTAACAGAAAAATAGTCTTTTCATGAGAGTAGCCAGGAGCCCGTCTCCTAAAGCAGCATCACGTAGCTTTATTATATATGTATACATTTGTATTCGGTCTATTCACAAGCAAAAGTTACAAAGTGACTTATGTCCTGCTTGGATGTAGGAATACTAATATACTGCAAGTGTAAAAGTGAAGGGATGTACTCAGTTGATGAGAATATATACTTCCTTGATAAACACTTCAGCGTCAGGTAGGCTTTGCCAAAATATAAAGTGCCAGCACAAATTAACGTATTTTCTTGACTTATTTAGGTAAACATGTGTGTCAAAATATTGCATGCATAATGCGTATTATAAGCTGTGAATGGTCTGTAAGTGGTTGCTCTCCAACGGGTAACACTAATACCAATTCTTTTTTACTGCCTTTAAGAATGCTCAGTATCTTGTTAAAGGATACTAAAGATCACGTCCGTTGCCGAAAAATATCAAGTTTAAAAAATTCTAGTTAGATAAAGTACATAAGGATATACTCAAATTACATGCATCTTAAGGAACTCAATCAATGACCTATGATTCTATGACCTTATCAAAACATGTCTACTGCTCATGTACGAGTAAGAGCTCAGTGTCTTCTTATTTTAAACCATTTTTAAACAAACTGCTGTTTCATTGTGATTTGGCGATTTCACTCGGCTTTTCTCACACGTAATTAAGAATATGGAAATTAAGTCTTGTCCTAATTTCACTCAAAGTATGGTGAATATTTTTCTCTTGTAAGAAGTCTCGCGAACTACATCAGGTGTTTAGCAGTGTAAGTATAAGTATGTTTACACTTGCTGATGTTCTCACACTGTACAATGTAATCTCAGAAATAATTTATTATCGTTCTGTGTGGTACGAAACTAGGTGATTTTTTAATGTTCTGCTATTGTGATGTCAACTAAGCTTTTGTAGGATGTAGAATTACAGTATGGCAAAGTTTACAAAATACAAACTACTTTATCGATCTTTTGTTCTTTTAGATGTAAAGTTTCGCCGCAAAATGGATATGATGAATAAATTTTCAAATTTTGACTTACATAAATACTTTGTTACGAACTTTTATTTAACCAGCCACAAAAATTTACTTGGGTGCAATACAGAAGATAGTAGATATTTAGATATATGTATATGTATGTAACAAAATTAAGCAAACTACGTATGTGATTCTGTGCAACTGAATGCTTTAATCCATTGCAACTTGGTTAAAAAGTTTTACTTTACAGTGAAAACGCTCGAATAATTTTGCTTGACGCCAATGTAAGTTAGCATAAGTATAGGTACTTACATGAGCGAGCTTAATCACCAGTCCGCTACCTTAAGAGCTTAATTTAGGAAACACTTCAGGCAAACTGCAACAGTTTTTGTTAATGTCAAAAACTCAATTAGTGTTTGTTAATGTTATAAAACTTGATCGTTTGCGCGGCTTGTATAAACTGCATTCATATAACTCTGTTACAGAAAGGAAACACTGATACTGATTCTGATTCATTATTGATAGATGGTAAAGACCCTGACATCATTACTGCCGGTTTACTAATACCAGTGGTGACGTTGCGCTATGTGCGTTTGGAAATCAAGCCAATAATGGTCGCCGAGTTGTTCTTATAGCAAGTATGTGGGCGGGTCTTTTCAGCCTTCGTCTTACTTTTTATATTTTTATTATACATACATAGTATTATTATAGCAACATTATTTCAAATCAGTATCTTCTGCAAGTAATCTAATTTTGTTTTAACAAAAGGAAAATGATATTTGATATTATAATACATACATGTACACATTTACCATTGATATACTTTTTACGTTCTTCCCAAAGCGTAGTTTTGCTTTAAATTATACGCAGACACGAAATAGTACAGGTCAAAATACTTAAGACAAAGGGGAAACTATTTAGACACCATATAACATACATATATTTACCGCAGTTAGTAAACCCTGGTGGAACTAAATAACCACAAGCAGGTGCAGATAAAAACAATAGTTGTTTACATAGTTTATGATTTTATAGTTTACATATTTAACGCTCATCACAGTTTCTCAAGTTTCGACCGCTTCTTTGCGATGGCGTCTTCTACGGCTTTCAGCTGCTTCAAAAGCTCTTCCCTTCTGCGCGCAGAGGACTTAGTTTCTTTAGGAGAAATTCCTTTGGTTCCATTGGAAACATCTTCTGGAGATAAAGCCTCCTATACAAAAGCAGAATACAATCATTACTTTCCCCGTGGTTTGATGAAACTCAATTGGCTCACTAGAATTAACACACTAATTTTACCCTAGAGCTGTCATCGTCCGGAATGGGAGTCCTGCTGGCGTCTCGAGAAGCTTCCTTCCCTCGGTCGTCCAATTCTACGAATCAAGTACAACAATTACAACAATTTGATAGTACTTCATCAGAAATTCCTTCAGTTACGAAAAATGATGCTTACCTTTCACTTCATCTGACAGCCGTTCTAATACATTTTTATTTGCTTTTAATCCGCTAGTTGATTTCAGGGTCATTTTAATTTGGGGCTTCACCGGTGGAGTTGCCTACGTATTGAGAAGATCATTAATTAGACAAAAATACTCTCGGTGATACCAATACAGTGGAACAAAAAAATACACAAAGCAAAGGTAATCCTCTGCTATCATACACACTGTACTATCCATATACTTAACGAATACAAGTTGATAAGTTTTAATTTTAATGCATGCAATACTTTGATGTTTATCTGAGCTCGCACGTCAGGTTTTTTAGCTGTGTGATGCTTAGGAAGAACATGTGCACTCGAGTTCAAGTGGTCTGATGGAGGAGGAGCAGGCCTCTCTTCTGGTGGGGCTGGCCTCTTTGTACGTGCTGTGGAAAATTAGTTCGTATATTAAAATACAATAAGTTGAACCCACTCATAAATACAGGTCATAAACATCAACCAATGACTACATACATTGTTGTAAATTCATTAATTTAATTATTTTGCTATTTGTGATTTTAGCCCAGATAAATATTATATTAATTGATCTTACTTAGTGTAGGTGATCCAAGCGAAGAGGAAGACGAGGAGCTACTTGATCTAGATCGCGACGAAGAAAGTCTTCGAGAAATAGACCTAGACCGAGATGGCGATCTACTTAAAGACCTTTCCCTTGAAAATTTCGACCTTGTTCGAGGCTTGCTTGAAATAGAGCGAGATCGTGATTTTGAGTGAGACTTCGATACAGATTTTGACCATGGAGACCGTGACCTAGAGCGGGAGATTGTCCGCGACCTAGATCTAGAGCGAGACGTGCTAGACCAGTTAGATCTATGTCTGGTGCGGTTAATCCTACCTGCTTTTAAATCCCTTTCCCTCCTGTAAAACCAAAACCATAACATTATTGTACACTATACGCATTAATAATTTGATTCACCTACTCGATTACACACAGTGCGTTAGTAATAGGGGTATAAAATTGTCGCAGTCGCAATTCTCTCGTCTGGCGCAGTTTCTCTGTAGATATTCCTCCAAGTTACACCCTGATTTGACAAACTATGGTACTAGTGACTTCATATCAATCGTGTGGACCCAATATTAAACGTTATGCACAATAGGTAGCAATTTAAACTCATGCGTGCACCAACGTCAAGTAAATGTTATGTAATTTTTTTACTCATTCATACGCTTTGTGTGTGCATGTGCATCATACTGACTGGTAAAGCCAACAAACCGTTTTGGGTGCCGACTTTTAATTAATCCCACTGAAAGTGATACATAATACGTAGAATTTTACTTACACAAGCGGAAGAGGTGGATTGTTCTTTTCAGGTATTCTGTCTTTCGCATGAGCAGGCATTTTTGGGGGAGATGGGGCAAATCTTGGTGGACGATCAAAGTGAGGAGGGCCTCCATACCCCCCTGGTGGTCGTCGCGAAAATTCTTCTTTAGGTGGTGGGGGTGGAGCAATTCTTACTGTAAGGAAAACAAATGTGTTTAAAAGTACGCAATACAACAATACACAAGTAATGTAAAATTATGTACTTACCAGGCTTTGGTGAAATTCGTCTTGGAGGTGCTTTCCGCATCACTTCATCGCGGGACTTTCTTCGTTTCTTTGTCGCTGGACTGCGAGAACCTCTTGATGATTTGGATGATTTGGACGAGCTATGTGAACTTCTGGATGATTTTGAGGTAGTCGAAGATCTAGAAGATGATCGGGAAGAACCACTTGAATAACTTGAACGTTTTGATACAGTCGAATCCTTTCTAGATGCTCGACCGCCAGGTGATTTGGTTCGCATCCAGGGATCGTGCCATTCTTCAGCTTTTCTGGGGCTGTGAGAAAAATTGATCACTGCAAAACTAGTTTGCATATTGAGTACAAACTACGACTACGATAAGTAATGACAAAACAAAAACTAACTCGTCATAATTTCTCCTGGAACCATGAGATCCAGAAAACTGCTCAGAAAAGTTGTGACTACGACGTAAAGCGGATTCGCGTACCATTCGGACCTGTACAGCAATGTTTTTTCAATTAAATAACCGAAACAGTAAACCAACTGTATGAGCATAAATCCACCACAACAGATTCTGACCTCCGGTTCATGCAAGGGTGGCGCTTCTCGTATTGGGGCGTCCCTCGGAGGCGCTTCCCTAATCGTTCGTCCGGGCTTGTGAAGTCTGTGAACTCTTTCCCGCACGAAATCTGGATCAATTTTCTGCGGTGCAACCGTATGTCTTACAGGTGGAGGCTGAGGCGTACTCGCTTGGTTGTTCCAAGATCCTTCAAAATTATCTCCAAATGGATCTTCCTCGCTGTCAAGTGGAAATGTCAAATAAAAACAGGAATCTTAGAAGTCTGGTTAACAATCACATGTGAAATGATCATTCTGAGTGTGGAAACTTACGCAGGTTCAACAATCGGCTCAGGGCTTGCTGGCTTTCTAACATAAAAGTCATTTTCTTTATCAATCTCTTCCTGAGCAAGTGTCAGATTCATTTTCTTTTCTTCAAAATCTATGTCCGTTTCCTTCCTTTTAACGCTTTGCTTGATGATCTACAATCGCATTAGTACACGTTTCAATCAGGAGTCAGAACCGGCAGGTCATAAAGGATAGTACTGATCAACTTACCTCTTTGGCAGTTCGTAAACCTCTTTCCCATGCTGATTCGGCAACGGGTTCTTCAGTTTTTACAATTGGAGGGAAATTTGGGGGTGCAACCCCGAGTAAACCAGGCTTGACGGTGCTAGTTGCAGGATTATTCGGTATAGGTAATAGTGGTCTCATAGGATCAAACATAGTATACAATCCTTTATCAGTTACTCCCGGATGCAAAAACCTGAAAGACGAACCAAAATATGGTACAACTTGATTCAACAGCAACTCCTTATACATACATATACATGCACACTTGTAGTTTAAATCATTAGCATTTAAATAGCTGCATAGGTACATTCAAAATTACCTGCAATTGGATCCCCAAGTACACTGACCCTTTCCGAAAAATCTACAAACTGGCTTAGGATCTTTATTGACTCGGTCTTCGTCATCAGTCACCTCTCCTTCTTCTAGCTCGTCATCTTCGCCTTCATCCTTTTCAATTTCTTTGTAAACAATTTTCTTCCTGCCCGGTTTTTGTGCAGGTCTTTCTTCAATACATTCTCCTTCTTCCAAACCTTGCTGAAGAGGTGAACCTTCAGGAACTTCCTTCTCATCTTCGAGTTCTCCTTCTTCGTCATCATCGTCATCTTCACCATCATTTAATGCTTTTCCACGTTCGCTGTCCTCGCCCTCATCATCTCCCTCAAAATCCAGGACGTCATGATCGTCGCAAACATGTACCCGGGTTGAAATATGTTTTGAAGATTTTGTCGAATGGCTGGAATCTTCAGCTGGCGGAACAATAAGCGTGTCCCTAGCAGTATCATCAAGAGCGTCGATATTTGTTCGCTCTGATGCTGCACTTAGTTTGGATGTGGAGTCGAAGTCGACAGTATTACTTGTATTTTCATCTTGGGATGGAGAGTCACACTCTCCACTGTCGGAATTTTCGAGGAGACCGGTAGAACTGTCAGCATCCATGTTCAAAATGTGTTCCTCAAATCGCTGTTACACCAGATGACCAGGTACTTTAAGGAACAAATTTAAAGTCTTGATTTCTTTGACGATCTAAAATATTGTTAAAAAACAAATGAACAAGAGTTTTCATCTCGAATTTTAATTACGATATCCTGATATAGAGAGTATAAGGGAACCTTGGCAAGAAACGTAGCGACCATTGACAAAGCAAATCATTGTATGCATTCGATGACATTATAAAATCACACATTTTTCAACTCTAACAAAACATATAAACATGTTGTCAATAAAAGAATGCGCAACTTGTTACTTTTTCTACCCATCACAAACACGGGTTCAAATTTAGAAACAACGATGCTGGTACAATTGTCTATCTTCCGTTACAGATTATTTCTGATAATCACTGACTATATGTATCAAATTTTACATTTTCTCCAATCACATGGAACTCCAAACCAAACATGATTAAAATAAATAAAATGTCACAGGGCATAAATCGCTTTTTGAACTCATACTTCCATTTCGTTTCACATTGTCACTTTTCAAAAGTATTAAAAACAGTATCACAACACTTTCGTTAAAAAAAGTTGCCGCTACATTATTGCACTGATTACGTATAGCACCGTTCATCAGTTTCCCCTTGGTGTACAAACTATACAACAACAAACAGTTTTAAAATGTACAATCAATCTCACCGGAATTAAATTTTTTGTTGAATTCGTCGATGTACACCAAACTTTTTGGTTTTTTTTGTTTCCCTACAATTATCACCATAAATTCTAACCTTGGTTAAAAAAGCGACTTGAAATTTCCCCGTAAGAGAAATTGTCCTACTCAAATCTATAAATTTCGGCGTCTGACCAATCTTTTGAAATCACTGAACTTTCTTGCCGATTGCCGATCCACATACGCCCTTAGTAAAAAAAACTATGTAGGAGAGGTATATATATATGGATATAAAACGAAAAAAAAAGTTTCTTTCTAGAAAATCCAGATTTATACGATCCTAAAAGACAATCAAATAAATGTATCCCACCGACACAATTTCAATGTAATCCCCCTACAGATAAAACATGACACACATTAAACAATTAAAAAGACCAACTTCATACCCCCACAACTTTGACAAATTCAACTCAAAAAATAAATGAACTAGGTGTTTTATTATATATCACAATGATTGAAACAACACAAGAAAGAAACAAACTACCGCAATTCTATAATATATGTGTATTACGGCAGTATACCGCAAAACAGAAAAAAAAAGAACTTTTCAACCAGTAAAACTTTTGAGGAAATAAATACTATATTTAATGGTTGACATCAGCAAATTGTGAAGGATACGCCAATTTTCTTTTCTTCCTTTAAATATTAAATTCCACACTATACCTTCTCAACACGTCAGCGAAAGGGGTTATTTTACCCTACCAAAAAATATTCGATTTATCCAATTAAATCCCTATATTTTTATAAATATTCCACACTTTTTCCCACCTCCAAAAAACAAGAGTAACTCCTAAAAAACAAAAAAAAAATCCCAATAAAACAGGGATAAAAAATAAATTATAGAGACGACACAAATCTGTCCCACCCCCAAAATTTGTGTTTTTTTAATCACAATTAACTACAATCCCGGGATTCTTCGTATTTTCCTCCGTAAAAAAACAAAAACAAAAATGTACTTAAAGACACAAAACTCTTTTTCCTTTCAGTCTATATCTGAATGTAAAAAAAAAGACCGACAAGAAGAGAGCAGGAGAGAGAAATCCTCCATAAAAAAAAGAAAGAAAAATAAAGCGTTTCAAAAGCCTTCCAAATACACCATATACACACGTTATGTATATGGAGGAATAGCAAAGGACATGTTATTTACAGAGAATCCCTTCGGAAACAAAATCGGAGGCAAAAGTCAAAAAATAGTGGAGTTGGAGCGAAGCAAAAATGTTCCTGTAAAAAAAAAAGCATTTATATTCCTTGTGTATATATATACGCATATAGTAAATATATACACAGTCACTATTTTAGCCCCCTGCCACCTTTAGGGCCAAGCAAAAACCAACCCAATGAACCTCCTCCAAAATCCTCCTCTCTGTCCTCCTCCCGAAAAAGAGGGGAAATATCCCAGAAAAATCTACATGCTTTTCATTCCTAAAAATAACATATATACATATCTTAATCCTTTTTTTTCTCAATGAAATCCTTCCTTTTTCCTACAAGAAAAAACCACATGAATGCGGGATAAGGATTATTTATGTCGTCTATAATTATTATTAGTCACCAGGAAAAAAAATTGTTCAAAAAAAAGGACCAATTTAAAAAAAAAAAAAGTCCGGAGAAAACTATTTTCTCCAGGAGACAAGAATCTTCTTGTTCTTCTTCTCTTCCAAAAATGATATTTTCCGTGGGAGAATTTTAAAGCATTCCATTGATTTTCTCCAAGGAAAAAAAAAAGAAAGAAAGAAAGAAGCCGTTTTTCTATTCTATTGCTGCTTTGCTCTAGAGCCGTTTTTTTACGTCTTCGTCATTCCTATGGCACAACATGAAATAGGAAGGAGAAAGCGTTTTTTTGCCTTCCTTTTTTTTTTTTTTTGCTGGAGAAAGTGTGTGTGTAAATACATAAGGGGCGGTGTTTCTCCTTAGACCTCGCATATTGAACGTGTACATTCACATTGACGGGGAAGGCGGAGAAAAGTCTCATTTGATCATGTGCAGCCTGTCACCCTACAGTTTTTACACCAAAATGACAATCCACCAAAGTCCACTATTTACTATTACCAGATTATCGTATACCAATGAAATTAGAGATAAAAACTGGAGTAAAAGAGATAATAGATAAGTACAACTTCAAGGTACCACCCTTGAAAATAGATCAAGTATGATCATGACCATATCATTGACGGCCTGTAAAATGAGGTGACGAGTGGTGACCTCATGCTCATTTTAAATTCATTCCTCATCATAAACTCAAATAGCAGGAGTGCAAACGCAGGGTACAGGCAGGTATGATGTGGACAATTTAGTTGCTTTGACATGCAACACCAGGGATGTACAATTTTATAACTGCCAAGCTAGGAGCTTACTAGCTAACCGGTAAGTTCAGGAATTTACCTACTAGCTAACCATAACAAGCTTAGTAGCTTTAATTGGTACCTTACTGGTGCCTAACTGGTTAATTAATAACCAGCTTAAAAGCTAACCAGGACTTATAACCAGCTGATAACCAGCTGAAATAACTAGTGATAATATTACTGGTATAGTAATAACTAGTTGCATAACCAGCTTACGAGCTAACTATGTAGTTATAATATAACCAGCTTACGAGCTTACCAGGTAGTTATAACCAGCTTACGAGCTTACCAGGTAGTTATAACCAGCGTACGAGCTAACTAGGTAGTTATACATAACTAGCTTATTATGTAGTTATAATATAACAAGCTTATTATGTAGTTATAACAAGCTTAGGAGCTTGGGTAGATATAACCAGCTTAGGAGCTTACCAGGTAGTTACAACCAACTTAGGAGCTTCCCAGGTAGTTATAACCAGCTTACGAGCTAACCAGCTCGTTATAAAGAGGTAGCAAGGAGGTAATTATAATACAACCGGCTTGCAAGCTAACCAGCTAGTTAGAAGGAGTTAACTAGGTAATTATAATATAACCAGCTTACAAGCTAACTAGATAATTATAATATAACCAGCTTACGAGCTAACCAGCTAGTTAGAAAGAGGTAATTATTTAGTTATAATATAACCAGCTTACGAGCTAACCAGCTAGTTAGTACTTAATCAGTTAGTTAACCCGCTCACTGGCTAAACATTTAACTTAACGGATTTACAAAATAACCAATTAGCTTCTAGCTTGGTTATAATTTGGCTAACCAGTTAATCCCAACTTCGCTTAGCTAAATCCAGCCAACCAGATTGTGCCAAGTTAGCACAACTACAATCCAGCTACCCCATGTATACTTCCGTCCTATAGCAATAGAATATGATTTTTGATGAGAAACTATTAAGGCGCTCATGTCCATAAATAAGGGTTTAGGTACGGGAATAACAATGTTTAAACAGTTTAAAAAGGTGGTTATAAATGGACATGATCAGACCCGATTGTTTTCCCTCCGCCCGTACCAGAAACCCCGCCGGAGTTTTGGTGCAAGGGATGTGGCCGTGTGTATGGAATATAAAGGAGAAGGAGTAGGACCAGTGTGGGAAATTCCCCTTTTGGGTATTCCATTAAATGTGCAGGGCTATACGGCTCCTTTCTTTCTTTTGCTTTCTGGTCCATTCCATTGGAAAGCATAGAGAAAAGGACTGCCGAAAATACCAGAGATAGACACAAGAGCCCAAAAAGAGCTCAAAAGAAGAGAGAGAAAGAGAGAGAGAGAGAAATAACCGATATAGGTATTATTGGGCGGTATACATGTAATGAAAGGCTGGGTCTTCCTCTCGAAAGGGAATTTTAACAGAGAGAGTGGAGAGAGAAATATTATAAAGAGACGGAGAGAGAGAGCGAGAGAGAGAGAGAGAGAGAGAGAGAGAAAGAGACAGAACTCAAGAGCCTTGCGCTGAAAAGACCATGTTTGATATTACTTTATAAAGCGGCCAGTTCACAGTGATCCTCCTCCAGCAAAAAAAAACTCACTCTCTCCCTTTCTTTCACTCTCTAGTCATGATTTGAGTGCAGAGAAAAGTTAAATAATTATACTATTAATTTGCAAAAAAAAAAAAAAATTGTACACATTTTGACGTTTCGTTGACAAAATTCCAAAGTTTATTTTTTATTTATTATTGGGATTCTCTCCCCCCAAAAAATTTTTGTAAGTGACCTTCTTTTTTTTGTGGTATATCAAAAGTATTTTTTGTTTTCTTCTCTTTCTCCCTTACCCCCTCCCCTTTTTATTTGGGGGCGGTGGTGGAATGTCAAATCTGACTTTGGGTTCTTCTTGTGTCGTATCTTCCAGGTAAAAAAAAAGACATGGACCCTTGGATAATCCAGCCCGTGGAAAGGGCGAGGCACCTTGAGCAATTTAAAGGCCTTAACCCGGTCGGTGGTTATGTCACGGGTGATCAAGCCAAAGGTTTCCTGCTCCAGTCACGCCTACCACCACAAGTTTTGGGGCTTATTTGGTGAGTTCTGTCACTTTTTCCAATGATCCTATCATCATCATCTCTTTGGATTTTTTGTTTTGTTTGTTTTTTTCCCATTTATTTTTGATCCCCGAAAGATTTAATACTGGAGAATCCCTTGTCGTGGTTATTAAGAAAGAGGCGTAACCCCGGAGGAGATGAGATTTTTGTCGGGTGTAATTAAGAATGGATGGGGTCGGAGATATAGAAGATGGGATGAATCTGGAAACATTTATTTACTGGAGCTCCCCGTAGTATAGTGAAAGTTGGGTGTAAATAATTAATTGGGTGGTACATATACCTAATACTCGAATGTTGTAGTACATGGTGTGACCAGAAGTAAATGGATTTTGATTACTTTTTTATCATATTTTGACCGGTTTTGACAGCTACTGAAGATTTTGATGTTGTATTTTGGGACTCAGTTTGCCTTCCCTTTGACATTTTGTTGGGGAAACAATTTGGTTTTTGGATGTTGTTACGGGGGTTTTTTCCAGAATAATAAAGAATAATAAGTGTTAGCTATAGGGTCAATGGAAATCCTGGTTTGGTTTGTGGTGTTTGATTTCGTTTATTTTTTTTAATGTTTTTAGGAGCCTGGCAGACGTGAACTGCGATGGGAAAATGGATATTAATGAATTTAGTGTAGCTTGTAAATTAATTACTATGAAACTCCGGGGATTTGAATTGCCTCCAAATCTACCGCCGAGTTTGAGAATGGTTATTGCCTCGGGGAGTAACACTGCCACGCCTATCATGTCACCGTCGGGGTCACTCAGTGGAATTGCCAGTCCCACGGTCGGTTCATTGCCTCAAAGTGGCTATTCTACTCCACCGGTGGTCAAACCTCCGGAACCCGTTGCTCCACCCACTCCAGCGGATCCGTGGGTCATTCAACCGCAAGAGAGGGCACGTCATCAGGAACAATTTAAAAGTTTAAATCCAATGGGAGGTTATGTGACCGGTGACCAAGTCAAAGGATTTATGATGCAGTCACAACTTCCACCAGCGACTTTGGGAGTTATCTGGAATTTGTCTGATATTAATTGTGACGGCAAGATGGACATAAATGAATTTAGTGTTGCGTGTAAATTAATTACCATGAAACTCCATGGCTATGAACTGCCCACAACTTTGCCTGCATCTCTTAAAGCACTTTTGACTCCATCTGGCAGCACAAGCTCAACACCCATTCTTCTTTCTCCCACCGGTTCAGGCCCGACGTTTGAGGATAGAAGGAAAGAAAACTACGACAAAGGTCAGGCGGAACTGGATCGAAGACGTAAAGTTCTCCAAGATATGCAAAATAGGGAGCGAGAAGAACGAGACAGGAAAGAACGCGAGGAACATGAAAAGCGTGAAAAATTACGACTAGAACAAGAAAGGAAGAAGCAGGACGAAATAGAAATGAAATTAGCTATGCAAAGGGAAATGGAAGAACGGAAACGGGAAGAAATGAAAAAATCAGAAGAAATGAAAGAAAATGCCAGGAAGGAACTTGAAAGGCAAAGGATGCAGGAAATGCAGGAAGCTAAAAGAAGTGACTTACTACAACGCAGAATTAAAGAGCAAGAAAGTCTACTGAAACTTAAATCGGAAAACACAAATCTTGGTTTAGAATTGCAAGGCCTTACCGAGAAAGTTCGTGAATTAGGACTTAAGATCACGGAAACGCGAGTTGGCGTTTCAGGTGTAAAGTCCGAAATCGACGGCATGCGAGCAAAACGGGATGGCTATATTGCTGAAGTAGCATCTTTAAAGTCCAAGCTCAAGGATCAAAATTCTCGCGTACTTTTAGCGGAGAAAGAGAAAGCACGGCTAGATAAGTTATTGGTTGAAAGAGAAGTAAGGGGAATAAATCTGAAGCAACTCCGGGAAAAACTAGTTACATTGAAGGAAGAGGTACGTATTATTGTTTCGCACTTATTATTTGTAAAATATTTTTGGTATCCTCCATCGTGATGCAAAAATAATTATTTTTGTTGTTGAAATGAAATAGCTCGCCAAAAAGAAAACGGACAGCGAAATGGCGAATGAAGAACTAAATGAATTAAAGACTACACTTTCGACATTGATAGAAACGTGTAAAACTGTTTATGAAGATTACAAGGATAAACGAAGCAAAATTATATCCATGCGTAAGAAGCATCATCAAGAATTCGATTACAATGCAGCTTGGTCTACCAGTGGCCCCCCAGACATTCCGGCAGAGCAACCACAAGTTTACTACAGAGCTCTGTATCCTTTTGAATCCCGAAACCCGGATGAGCTGTCATTTATGGCAGGAGATATCATTGCCAAAAACTATGACATCATTCCTGATCCTGGTTGGTTAGCCGGAACTTTAGATGGTCGTTCTGGATGGTTTCCTGAAGCTTTTGTTCAAGAATATGACCCATCGAATCCACCAGTTGATGACGTAATAGGCGAAGCGGGCGAAGCGGGAGAAGCCGTCGAACCCGTAGAAGCAGCAGTCGTTGACAATTATTACGTAGCATTATATGCGTATGAATCCGCGGAGCCTGGTGACTTAGCATTCCAAGTCGGAGAAAAGATTATAGTAAGCCATGCAGAAGGGGAATGGTGGACGGGAGCGATTGGAAGTGATCGTTCAGGTATTTTTCCCGGTAATTATGTGACAAAAGTAGATGAAATGCAAACTGAAACTGCAGAAGTGCCTGCAACTGCTGCTGTAGAAGAAGATACCCTCGATACCGGTGCTGCTGATAATAACGTCGTGAATGAACAAAATAAAAATGAATTGGAGCCATATGAAGAAGAAGTCATTAAAAGGGAGATGAGCGAAATAACCAAACAGTCTGCAATACTCAAATCGCCTAAGCCTGTAAAAACCGGTGGTAAAAGATATGAAATTGCTACAGTGCTTGCCAATTATCAGCCTTCAGCCAGTGGAACCGGGCAATTGACGCTTACTCGAGGTCAACTTGTTACTGTAAGGAAAAAGTCTGCGAGCGGTTGGTGGGAAGGGGAATTACAAGCGAAGGGAAAGAAGCGTGAAATTGGTTGGTTTCCAGGATCTTACGTCAAAATTTTGGGCCCAGGTGGTAGTAGTAGTAGAGGAGGTAGTAGTAGAACTACACCCATTCCGTTTGATGACGATATTACTATGCCTGAAGAAAATGCTCCAGTTTTCTACGGTAACGATGGAGAAGTTCCCAGTGAAAGAAGCGGCTCAGCCCAAGGAGGGATTGGCGAGCAAGTCATTGCCTTGTATCATTATTCAGCTCAAAACAGTGATGAGCTCACGTTCAGTAAGGATGATGTTATTACAATCATTTCTAAGGATGAGCCCGACTGGTGGCGGGGTCAATTAGGATCTGCTATTGGTCTGTTCCCAACTAATTACGTGGAGCCCATCAATCAATGTAAGTCCAAGTGATAAGGAAATTCCTTTGCCACTTCCCCAATTTATCGTTTGTCATGTAATCTAGAAAACAACGACATGTCTCTTTGTCTCTCTTCTCTCTGTGTTCAATCCGAGAGCATTATTCAAGATCGTATGAAAAAACCTCACCTATTAGTCAAATAACTCCGGTCGATAGTAAAATCGTTTTAGAGAATCTCAATAATCATGAGTAATAATAATAACCCGAATCAACTTATTGTACACAATCAGTTAAGATTGAATAAATTGAATAGTTGAAACAAAACAGCGTTTGAATTTTCATTACTTTCAAATTGAAATACAGTCCTTGTCATTTGCTTTTACCCCATTTTTTACACCTAGTAGGTGAGGTTTTTTAAGTTTTTTCTTTCTCTGTCTGCTTCTTCTGTCAAACATTTTCAACTTACGATGTGACCTCACCTACTAAAAATACTCTTTCATCTTCTGCTTGCTCCTTCTTGTTGTCGATGTATGTACGTGATCTTCTGTACGGATAGTTCAACTTTTTCGTCGTGTACTGTCACATTTATTCGATGTTGCCTTTTTCTGACTTCCTAAAAACTTCTCTTGGTATAATCATGCATCTATTAATGTGCATCTTTACTGTCTTGTTGATCTCGTTCAAGGCTCTCATTCGTGATTTTGCTTTTAAATGTAAAACGCATGTCCTTATCTGATTTACAACATTATGGTATTCAGTCGTCGACAAAGAGAGTTTCGAACCATTTCAAACCCCTGAAGCAACTGCATACCCAGCTGAGCCCATTTTCACAGAACCCATCACAGAAGAAGGATCTCAAAGACAGGAAGCAATACGGGAGCTTGTGGAAACGGAAGAGAGCTATTTGAACGATATGAATGTTGTTAAAGAGGTACTGTTACTAACTTGCACTCACTCATTTTGCTTTAAGTATGCGGTCTGATTGATTTAGTAATCTGCAAGACATTTTGACTGATATTTCACTGTGGATGTTTCAGTGTGGTCTTGTACTATGATGTTTACGTGACTTATTTCGTTTTTTGTTGCTTGTTTCTTATTTCTCAAATGTTTGAATGCTTAATTTCGTCATCTTATTCGTAACCTCAAAGCAATGAAAATAAAAATATGTGTATATTTGTTTTTCTTCACCAGTGCTTCATTCGACCGTTACTGGACTCCGGAATGCTAACAAAGGAGGAGCTGGAATCAGTTTTCGTTAATTGGGACGATCTGATTGACTGTAATAATAAATTGCTTATGGCCTTTAAAGTTAGATGGAGAAGTTTTGGAAGAATTCAAATGATCGGAGATATTCTTCTTCAACAGTTGCCAAGCATGCAGATATATATACGATTTTGTAGTACCAATCAAAAGGCCGTGGCATTAGTTCAAACCAAGTGTACAAAAAACACTGCCTTCACCAAGTTTCTTCAAAATCTCAACCGAAATCCTAAAACACAAAATTTACCACTTTCTTCGTATTTGTTAAAACCCATTCAAAGAATTACCAAATATCCACTATTAATTCAAAAAATCTTACAAGCTACCAACAAAGATCACCCGGACCGGAGAAATTTAGAAGAAGCTTTATCTAAAGCTGAGGAACTATGTACCTTAGTCAACGAAGGAGTGAGAGAGACGGAAAATTCGGAACGGTTGGAATGGCTTCAACAAAGTCTGGTATTTGAACCTCAGGAAGAGCGCATCGTTTTTAATTCACTCACAAATAGTGTGGGCCCGAGAAAATTCCTTCATCATGGGGCCTTAAAAAAAGTCAAAAGTGGGAAGGAACTGTACGCTTATCTTTTCAATGACTTTCTATTATTGACACTGCCTAGTAAGCCCATATCGAATCCCATAAATTTTACCCAACGTAGTTCTTCCTTCAAGTTCCGGATTTACCGCAAACCAATTTTCCTCAATGAAATCACGGTGCAGGAAATGGAAGAAAATGAATTCATGGTAGATGGTATGTTGCTATCATCCCCCGGCGTTAATGATAAAAGGCTGTGGATTAAGAAGTTACAGGAGGGGAAGAAATCCTATGATAAAGTAGAAAAACAGCTCAAGCACAATCAGCGTTCGAGTAAGTTTTTATTTTTATGTTTTGTGTTTTCTGAAACATTCCGAACAACAATTATTGTACGTATAACCGTAATGCCCTACATCAGTTTCAAGTTAATACTAACAGGCAATGTCTCAGGCAAATGTCTCATGTTTAGCTAAGTTAATAAGTTCATGTGGATTTACATTTTTTAAAGGTTTCTTCGGAATCATAGATTTATACGCTGCAGGAGTCTTCATTGATAACACGAGGGGAAAATGTTTGCTTTGACCGCCTATACCAATATTAAAGTATATCAATTTTTCAAGATTTACTTGTATTCTCGTGAAAGAATCTGATGGTCCAACTTCCCAATCCGGCTATTAATATTGAAGCGGATTCTAAATTCATTCTCTACATATTCATTATCTGACTCCAAAAGAAAGTAGGAGATAATAGATAATAGACGGTTCATACTCTTGGTGTAGTCAGATTACATTATTCTCTTAATACATGCGCCTGCACACCGGATGGGAATTGACGCATTCTAGATTCTTAGATACTGATTCTGAGATTTAAAACGCTACATCTCTTCTTGTTGTGTTATCGCAATGAAAACAGGTTAGTTCACATGAATGCGAATTTGAATGCGAATGCGAGTTCGTGTTGTTTCATGTAATCAGGGCAGTCTGATGACTAGTATACACAAATGCATGGAGACGATTAATATTTACTTCCAATTTCGCACAACCAAGAGAAAAATGAGTAATAGGATTGCTTTCATTCCTGCACAAGATTTGTTTACATGCCTGGATATTTGTGTTAGCGTCTAAAACTGCAGTACTGTCCTTGCAGGCATTTAGTACTGCTACTTATATTTACATCTATATACATTATACATCCATACATGTAATCATACGAATGTAGCAAAAGCAACAGTTTCTTCCATTTAACATGCAATCTAGAAATAATGTTATGTAAATCTTGCCTTTGTGTATACAAGCGTGCACAGGATTTCATTCTTCGGGTTTTTAATGAATTAATGTCATTTCAAACGACAGTAGGTTTTGTATATAAATTCCGTGCATCTTAGCCACGTACTCCGTCTACTTTATTGTACAACAGTTTGTGTAATTATATGTAGGAAATCCAATGGCAGTGGGTAGATTACTAGTTGTCGTGGTCGAGGGACTTAACCTTCGAAATACCAATGGTGAGATTACGCCCACGTTTTCGAATTCATTTTTTGCATGCTAACGAAAGCTTCCCCTTGCATTCACCAAAGCGTATACGATTAGCTGCTTTAAAAAAGACATTTGAAGAATAGAATGCATGCATGTATATTATGCAAGATTTACGCACTCATAACGTTATTGGGCCTAATTTGTTTGAACTTTCTGTCTGGACTTTTTTCCAGACTAATTTCTCTTTGATCCAAAAGAAGTAGTGGGCTGTAAAAAACATCACCTACGTAGTTTGCCTCTTGTTGTAATAACACTTTAGCATTTCACATATACAAATTGCTGGTAGTCTTTGTATACAATAATAGTCTTAATAATTTAAGGTTTTAGTAGTTCATTTTTGATCCACCTATGCATGTATGCGCATGTGTTTATTTGCTTGTATTTAAAAAGAAAGTTAACAAAATGACCTCCTGACTGGACGTCTATGCTTCCGGTGAGGGAGCAAGGTGGAGGAACCAAGTAGGCTCCATGTACATAAAATAATATAGTATGGTTGAATAGATGTAGTTATGTATATACAATCATTAATGTAGTTCGTGGGTAGTTTTTTATTTGCGTGCGGTACTGACATTGTAATTTTTTTTGTTTTTATTATGGTATCGCTCATACGCGTATTTAGTTAAGCAGCTTACACAAGGAACGGCTTGTGGACAACTACGAGTAACTGTAATTCAAGGCATTGAGCTTGCTAAGCGTAACACTAATATTTATGGTAATATTGTTTTTTTTATCACCACAAAAATATGACACTCATACCCGTAATTGAACGTTCTATTGTACATATCCATCCCCTGACTAGTCAAGTCCCTTTGTAAATGATTTTTGATAAAAGTATACCAGTACTGATTTTCGTAGCCACTTTTTGCTTGTATACAAAAATCACACAAATTGCAAATAGTAACGTATTTAACTATGCTGCTTCTAAATGTAGTAGCTTAAAAGCACTGTAAAAGTTTAGTCTTTGCAAGTTTATAAATGTATAACCTTGTAAACTATTCAAGTTTCAAGTATTTTCAATTCTCCAAGCGTACTAATGTTTTTTTGTCCCCAATCTAAAGAATGTGCATACTTTGTGTAGTAATTCACAAACTTACTTTGAATGGATTAATAATTTGTATTTTGAATGCTATCCCAAATATATAGGAAAGAGCGACCCATACTGTGAAGTGAGCCTTGGGAGTGAAATAAAAAGAACCCGAGTTCTCCGAGAAACTTTGAATCCAAAATGGAATGACTCGATGCAATTTAGCGTGAGAGATTTGGTGGGGGACATTGTCTGCATTTCTGTCTACGACAAGGACTTATTTTCTCCAAATCAATTCATGGGTAGAACAGAGATTCCTATTGCGACCATCCAACGAGAGATGAGGACGAGAAAAACGCCGTGGACGAGGAAATTTCGTTTACATGAAGTCGAAACCGGATACATAGTCATTAAGTTTCATTTACAAATTTTCAATGAATAAGTGTAGTATTTTTGGGGGAATGTGAACATCCAATTGTCAAAGTGATAGGTGTCAGAATTTCGTTATTACTGTAATTTTTGTACTACATTCTCCTTCGTTTCATGCCCGCCTATAATGCACAGGTTTGCAAATCTTAGGCACTTCTCCTTATTTTGATGTCTTGGATTGTTTTATCGACATTCGTTCGTACATAATGTAGCATAATTTTCCCCCCCCTATTTTTCCCACTTATATAGTCACTGTAGAGAAACTTCTTTCGCCAACATTTGTCCTTTTATGTTATTATTATTCTACTTATATTTGTTATTTCATTTTTGGCTTCTCTTTTTTTTATTTATATATTTACGTAAACGCTTAGAAAAGGGTAGACTAATCGTAAACGATTCCGTATATAGGGAACATTTTTTTTAATGCGACACTCCGTATCTGCCAAGAGCGGATACTGTATGTCATTTAAAGTGGTGATACTAGGAAACATAGCAATTACGGCAATCATCTTAGCTGTATAGGCATAGAACCGTAATGATAGTAAAAACTTTTTTTTTTACCTTGACTGAAGTAAAAAAAACGTTAGCATGATATACGTACATACGTATTATAAGCGATAATAATAGTAGTGGATGAAGGAATTATTGTATTATTCATAAGTAATAGTATTTGGTCCTGTGTGAAGGAGTAAAGGACATAATTAATACCTGTGGGGATAAGTGACACTTGTAATAATAATAAGATCCTCGTATGTATACTTTGCCGTTATTGTTCCTCCTTCAATAATGGCGATTTGTCTCCGCAGTATTTTTTACTTAAGTGAAATTAAAACAGAAATGCTCAAAAAAAAGACAGCGAACAAATGCCAACATTGGACCTAGAGTGATAGAATAAATGGTAAGAGTGAGTAATAAAATGTAAGCCTGTAAAAATTATTATGGTGATGCTACTCACGACAACTGTTATTGCCCTTTTTGTGTTTGCCCTTGTAACTTTCAAAAGAGCCAAAAATTTTGTACAATGTGTGTATGAGGACATTTTTTCAGCGCGCATTCTAATAAGGGTAATAAGTAAATAATTGCTTTTTAGATTTCATTTACTCATCCTCTTGTCTTGTCATGGTAGTGAGCAGCAAGCCCTTGTACTAGTACTGTGTAAATATTCTGTTCAATATATACAAGAATGATATGTCCACGTGTAATTTTTATTTCGGGGGCGTTGTATGTACCTACGGAGATCGATCTCAAAAGAAAAAATTCTGTGAATGAAAACGTAAGCGCACGTTGTGTTGAAGAATACGTATTTGAGTAGGCAATTTATTTACCACATAGTAAATTCTTTCAGTAAAATTTGTATACTTTGCCCCATTTACTGTCACCAAATTAGCATAGTAAAGAAATTTAAAAAGTGACTGACTAATATGGTTTGAAAATTTTGTTTCATATTAATTCTCCTGGAATTCCATGTCATTGCCTCGATTTCGGTTGGATCGTATTACTCCAGAGCAACGTCATTCGAGATACAACTTAAATTTTTGAAAAATATGTCTTACAAGGGTGAAAGTGGCAGTTCTTGGCAAAATTCACCATATTAATCCCTGCAATACTTTTCACGTAGATAGTCCTTTGCATGTAACATGCATACATGCAGTTGATGGGGAAAGGATAAAATTGTATAACTTACAGCCTATATGATCACGTCATCATGTAATATAGGTAGGGCTTGCCTCTGGCTAAAATTTATGTGCAAAAATGAGAATTTTCGTCTCCACATGTACTCCGTGTATAAAATATTCTTCCGCGTATATTACTAGGTAAAGATTTGTGCTTTAATTTTGTTTTTTACGAGAAATAATATAGATACCGAAGTGGAAAAGAAGGAAGAGGGTAGATTTCAGTGGTTACATACGCCTTTGCCTACATATTTTATCAGAGCGCTCTCGTAGAATTTGCTTCTCTCTGTACAAAAAAAAAAAAAGAGCAGAGGATGTGGAAAACGCTTCCAGCAAAATTTCAACCCAAAACGTGGGCTTAATCATAACATGTGAGATTGTGTGCGTGTATGCACTTTTTATCAAAAAAGTTCTCCATCCCCCTCATGCCTGTGTACCGACGTATATTGTATATCTGTATCCAAACATTGTATGGCTGTATCAAAAGTTGTATGGATAGCGTGTGTACGCAGGGAATGAAAATAAGACAGATTTTCACCCCTTTTGCAACAAAATATTAAACATGGACAGGTTGGAAGGTGACTGCACATGATATCGCCTCCAATTCTTCAAGCTAGATGCTCCCAGCAACCTGTTCTATCAGTATGTACATCATGTATTCTACAACTGTCACCAATACAAATCACATGTGAATTCCAGCATGATGTTTTCCCATTATATTGCATTTTCTGGTAAATATTTACATACACACGAATCCTCTCCCTTTCTCACTCCATTTCCTCTCTCCCTTTCTTTCTCTTTCTCTCTCTTTCTCTCTCTTTCTCTCTCTTTCTCTCTCTTTCTCTCTTTATTTCTCACTTTATTTCTCTCTCTCCTTTTCTGCCTCTCTCTCTCT